>JAGWEN010000499.1:20690-85245 GCA_018703685.1 Orius laevigatus | reverse complement strand
AAATAAAACCGGTTTGAAGAATCCTGACCTTGACAAAGGGAAAATTTATCTTTACTCCCCGCCCCCCTCATTGAACTCCCCGGAACCCCGCAGCATCTAAGCTTTAAAAATCTCGTACCGACGAATCTATCCATCCGATCGTCTTAATATTAGCATATTTGGAATCAGCTCGTCAAAACCTACAAGATGACTACCTGTTTTTTTAAAAATAATGTTTTGGTGGAAAATTGCATTTCCTATTTTTCCGAGGAAAAATTTTCCGGGAAAACCGCTTTCTAAACAGTGCGTAGTTTTCCGAAAGAATGAGAACGCTCTTTTCAAAAAAAATTTCCGACCATTTTTAGTGCCCAAAACGAGGAAACTAATTTTGGGGGTGATAGTGCTGCGATCTCTTGAATGAGAAACAAACAATTCTGGAGGGGGAATCCCCCTTAAAGAGGAATAAGAAGGGCTCCTTTAGGTCCAGTAAAGGAAAGAAACGTCAAAAACGGCATTTTAGCGGATTTCCAGAGGAAAGCAGGCTATTGGGGTCGGCCTCACCGAGCCGAAATGCTCCGATATGCCCTCTAGCGCCCGAAACACTAGCGTATGCTTTAATAACACCTGCGATAATAAAGATGCGATAATGTACCTTTTTACGCACGAGCGTTTTATCAATTCATTATACGTTAAATTAATTTTTTCGAGTTTCGTACTTTCTGGGGTATCCTGATTATGAATAATAATGAGGATGTTGGCAAATTTTTAGGACCACATTGTGGAACTAATGAAGGTTCGCAAATGAGCGGTTTTCGCCAAAAAGTTTGATATGGAAATGATAAAAGATTCGATCTTTTATGATCTAATCTTTAGTCAAAGTACACTGGAATCTGGATGATACAGTGAGTTGTATACAGCACGCGATATAACCTCCCATGTGTACTCCCCCCCCCCAATTGTCAAAATATCCTAAAACACTTAATTTATATTAACATTTAATTAAAACCCCAATCTTATTAACATAGAAATCCGGACTTTTTTGTAAAATTCATGAAGTTGTTGCTCTCTCCTTTTGTGGAAAATGGAACAAAGCGGGAAGTCTCTGCTTTAAATAATGAATCACCTTTTCAGAAAGGAGTTTTGAAGCGTCTCAAGATGTTTTTTAATTTTATTATTAATTATTTTTATTAAATTGTTTACGTAAAAACATAGTGGGGATTGAAATTAATCACTTTGTGTAATTGAATCAATTATTCGTCCAGAACGTTCGGCCATTAACGTATTGCACAAGCGCCTAATCTTTTCCTTAATTAAATCCATATTTTTTGTTCCATCTGTTTTAATTGTTTAAGGTAATCGAAATATCGGGAGAGGAATAATGAAACTGATCATTTCGACTTTCACAAAAAAATATATATAATTATCTTTGCGAAATATTTCGATCTAAAGAGCTTTTTTGGTCGCATCCCTTTCGTTTTTTACGCAAGAAAGAACAAATGAATGAAAATGTTTCGTTTTTTTGACCTAACAGGGTTAATCGATATGAGAAATATAAGTAAATTTAGAATCGTAGGGTGCACGCGAACCTCTTCGGTCTAAATATAATTGGACACGAACACGTTTTGAACTTGTATTCAGCACAAAAGGGGGAATATTGCCGTTAGGTGATTAGAAAAGTGGATGGGGGAAGGGTGGGCATGTAATGAGGGGGGAGATAAGGCAGGGCAGGTCCTGGCCTACACAAAACGACCTTTGGGACGAGGGGGTGCCCACTTTTTTTTAGTACTCGAGTACCTCTTGCACCCTCCATTGTCCCCCGGATCTACACACTTGATCCTTCACGGTTTATTCACATCCGGGCTCCCCCTTCAAACGACTTCTGAACCCCTTTGCTTCGTCAAATAGGTAGGAAATTGTGAAAATCGACAAAGAGAATCGTTTCCGAAGACTTTTCCGACAAAACAAGACTCTTTTTAGCTATATATGAGTGCTGTTTAATGACGTATACCGCTTGCTGTATTCTCGTTGTATACCGTTTTCTTCATATTCGGTGTATATCTAGTTACTGTATACTCGGTTTATACCCTTTTCTGTATACCGGGCATAACCGTTTACTGTATAACGGGTGTATACAGCTAGAGGTATACTTGGTGTTTAACGTTTGCTGTATACTAGTTGTATACCATTTTCTGTATACTCGGTGTATATCAGCTTGCTGTATACTCGGTTTATACAGCTTGCTGTATGTATACTCTATGTACACCGTTTTCTGTATACCGGACATATACCGTTTACTGTACAACGGGTGTATACAGCTTGATGTATACTCGGTGTATACCGTCTGCTGTATACTAGTTGTGTACCATTTTCTGTATACTCGGTATATATCTCCTTGTGTACCGTTTGCTGTATACTATCTGCTTGTCTGTACATCTCGGTCATGTCTATACATCTGCTTGCTGTATAATCGTTGTATACCGTTTTCTGTATACTCGGTGTATATCTGCTTACTGTATACTCGGTTTATACCCTTTTCTGTATACCGGGTATAACCGTTTACTGTATAACGGGTGTATACAGCTAGAGGTATACTCGGTGTTTAACGTTTGCTGTATACTAGTTGTATACCATTTACTGTATACTCGGTGTATATCTGCTTGCTGTATACTCGGTATACAGCAAGCTGTATGTATACTCTATGTACACCGTTTTCTGTATACCGGACATATACCGTTTGCTGTATACTATCTGCTTGTCTGTACATCTCGGTCATGTCTATACATCTGCTTGCTGTATATTCGGTGTATATCTGTTGCTGTATACTCGGTTTATATCTGCTGGCTGTATACTCGGTGTATATCTGCTGGCTGTATACTCTGTGTATATCTGCTTGCTGTATATTCGGTGTACATCTGTTTGCTGTATACTTGGTGACTTTTGTATACCGTTCGCTGTATAACGGGTGTATACTGCTTGCTTTATTCCTTGACCTATCCATACCTATCTCTCAAAATTGTCTAAAAACATTCAGAAACTATTGAGGAAGGTGTGAAATTGGCAATGGGGTCCGGTCATGTCTGTACAAATTGCGTACGATCGAGAAAATGTCCGGAAGACGGGAAGGGGGTGGGTAACTAATCAGTGCGGCCTTGGCAAGGGAGCCGAGAAGTCTTCATTTATCTCCAACACCCCCAACATCCCCTCCCCCACCCTCCCCCATTCTTTCCGACCTTCCCCCCCTTCTTTCCGACTTTCCCCCCACCCTCACCGCAGTCCCTTTTCAAAATCCGACACCTCGATCTGATGGGATTTCTATGGAAATCCAATAACCTTTTTATTTAAACAAAAGAAAGAGGAAGAAAAAAGTTTGAATTCCCCAACCGTGAAAATAAACAAGAAAAGACATAAATTTGGATAAAAGCCGATTTAAAATTCGAGATGAATCGCCCACATTAAATTTTCACCCTCGACTTCTCAAGTTCATAAGATTTAAGAGCCATCCAAGAATAAAATTTATTTCCCAAATTCTTGATGGTATTCATTTGAAGCCCAAAATGGGCATTTGAAGCCCTCTCCTACACATATTATGCAGCAAACGGTATACAACGATTATACAGCAAGCAGATATACACGGAGTACACAGCAAGCAGATATACACCGAGTATACAGCAAGCAGATATACACCGAGTATACAGCTAACAGATGTACACTTAATATACAGCATACGGTATACAACGATTATACAGCAAGCAGATATACACATATACAGCAAGCAGATATACACATATACAGCAAGCAGATCTACACGGAGTACACAGCAAGCAGATATACACCGAGTATACAGCCAGCAGATATACACCGAGTATACAGCTAACAGATGTACACTTAATATACAGCATACGGTATACAACGATTATACAGCAAGCAGATATACACATATACAGCAAGCAGATATACACGGAGTACACAGCAAGCAGATATACACCGAGTATACAGCTAACAGATGTACACATAATATACAGCATACGGTATACAACGATTATAAAGCAAGCACCTTTATTTTTAACTAGGGTAAGTTAAAAAACTGCAAAATGTTATACGTCATCGCTTTGATGGGAGGAAGGATGTCAAAACACAGTTTCGTACTTAAGCAAAATTCCCAAGGGATTCAGCCCTCCGTTCTTGAAATCCCATAGAATGCATAGCATGTAGTGGTTGGGGAGGTTGGGGGGACTGAAGGAGGTTAGTGAGTGAAACGGGGTGGTTGGAGAGGGTGGGGGAAGGTTGTGGGTGGTTGAGGGAAGGTGGGGGGAAGTGGTGGAGGGTATGTGGAATGAGGGGAAGACTGAATTGTTTCTCTCCATCTAATATGGTTATGATCATTGTTTAATAATGAGTTTAGAAACTTTTTAAGCTCCTCCCCCCTCCCCTTTTGCTTCAGTGTTTTCATAGGGTTGATGGGGGAAGAAGGTCGTGCATAATTTATGCATCTCTTTGGTGATATCGACCTCCCGCCGCCCTGTCAATGAACGTACACGGAATAACCCCTTTTTCAAACGCTTACATTTTTTATGAAACCCCCTTTTTTAGAATTTTTTTTTTTTTAGTTCTTTTTCAAATTAATTGTGAAAAATGCTATTTTTAGGGTTTACTTTTTGGGTAAACTAAGATTTGACCCTTTTTTTTTTTTTAAGAATAAAAAGAACCCTTTTCAGCCAAATTTTGACCCATTTTGACAATAAATGAAGCTTTATGGACTAGTTTTGAACCTGGCTGAAAATACCATTTTCATCCATATTATGACCCTTTTTTTAGAACAAAAAGTTCAGCCATATCTCTCTTTTCAACTATATTCTGAACTTTTTTACAACAAAATACCCTTCTCAGTCATATGTAAACCTTTTTTGACGAAAAAAAAAAAAAGACCCTTTTCAGCCATATTTTGACCCTTTTTTTTACAAGAGAAGACCCTTTTCAGCCATATTCTGACCTTTTTTTACAACAAAAGACCCTTTTCAGTCATATTTAGACCCTTTATGACACAAGAAAAGACCCTTTTCAGCCATATTTTGACCCTTTATTGACAAGAGAAGACTCTTTTCAACCATATTTTGACCTTTTTTGACAAGAAAAGACCCTTTTCAACCATATTTTGACCTTTTTTTGACAAGAAAAGACCCTTTTCAGCCATATTTTGATCTTTATTTTTTTAAAAGAGAAGACCCTTTTCAGCCATATTCTGAACTTTTTTACAACAAAATACCCTTCTCAGTCATATTTAAACCCTTTTTGACAAAAAAAGACCCTTTTCAGCCATATTTTGACCCTTTTTTTACAAGAGAAGACCCTTTTCAGCCATATTCTGACCTTTTTTACAACAAAATACCCTTTTCAGTCATATTTAGACCCTTTTTGACAAGAAAAGACCCTTTTCAGCCATATTTTGACCTTTTATTGACAAGAAAAGACCCTTTTCAACCATATTTTGACCCTTTTTTGACAAGAAAAGACCCTTTTCAGACAATTTTTTTGACGAAGGCCGCATTTTTTTTTTCAACCATATTTTGACCCTTTTTTGACAAGAAAAGACCTTTTTCAGACAATTTTCTTGACGAAGGCCGCACTTTTTTTTTCAACTTTGACGTGTTTTCTAAGCATTTTTACAAATAAAACGAAATGAAATTTTGCTAACTCCATTTTTACGCCTTGTAAAGTTTTTTAAAGTGTCATAAGCTCGTACGACTCGTAAAGTCTTCAACGATCCTGATAAAAGGAATAAAAGAGCTCCAGTAACTTAAACTTTTATCAGAGAAAATAAAGTTTGGCGAGGATCGTTGCTAGAGACAGAAAGAAGAGAAGTTGGCTAATTTTTCCAACTTTTAAAAAGAGTAAACTAAACTTTTTTCAAACTATCGAATTAGGGAAGTTGCCCTTGAAAAGGAAACGTGTGGAAATCATTTTCAAGTCTGGACGTGCACTGTCATCGGGTTTAAATGAAAAAAATTGTTTTGTCTGAAGTTTCCGGTGGTCGAATAGAAAGTGAACGTGATCCTTTTCACTTGTGAGTTGTGCGACATTGGCATTGTGTACTTTGTGATGTCGTTTACCGTTGCCTTCCTTTTCGAGTGGCTTCCAAAGTGAGATTCGCGTTATGCAATCTCGTCCCATCATTTCAATGGCTCCCCCGCAACCTTTTCTTTAATTTTAAATGGACCGGAGCAAACAAAACGATATTAGACTTGCGAAACGAGACGTAACAGAAAATATCAGGTCAGGAGTGCCACCCACCAGAAAGGAAGCCACGATTTTTATTCGGATAACAATTAGGTGCTTAACAATTTGTCAAAAAGGGCCAAAATGGGTCTTTTCTTATCAAAAAGGGACAACACTAGGCAAAGAAGTTTTTTCTTCTTTTCTTATCTAAAAGGGTCAAAATATGGCTGAAAAGGGTCTTTTCATGTCAAAAAGGGTCAAAATATGGCTGAGAAGGGTCTTTCCTTATCGAAAAGGGACAAAACCAGGCAAATAAGTTTTTTTTTCTTCTTTTCTTTTGTTTTCAAAAAGGGTCAAAATATGGCTGAAAAGGGTCTTTTGTTGTCAAAAAGGGTCAAAATATGGCTGAAAAGGGTCTTTTCTTGTCAAAAAGGGTCAAAATATTGCTGAAAAGGGTCTTTTCTGGTTAGAAAAAAGATTCAAAATATGGCTGAAAAGGGTCTTTTCATGTCAAAAAGGGTCAAAATATGGCTGAGAAGGGTCTTTCCTTATCAAAAACGGACAAAACCAGGCAAATAAGTTTTTTTCCTTCTTTCTTTTGTTTTCAAAAAGGGTCAAAATATGGCTGAAAAGGGTCTTTTCATGTCAAAAAGGGTCACAATATGGCTGAGAAGGGTCTTTCCTTATCAAAAAGGGACAAAACCAGGCAAATAAGTTTTTTTCTCTTCTTTTCTTTTCAAAAAGGGTCAAAATATGGCTGAAAAGGGTCTTTTCTTGTCAAAAAGGGTCAAAATATGGCTGAAATTGGTCTTTTCTAGTCAAAAACGGTAAAAATATTGCTGAAAAGGGTCTTGCTTGTCAAAAAGGGTCAAAATATGGCTGAGAAGGGTCTTTTCTTAACAAAAAGGTACAAAACCAGGCAAAAAAGTTTTTTTTTTCTTTTCTTTTGTTTTCAAAAAGGGTCAAAATATGGCTGAAAAGGGTCTTTTCTTGTCAAAAAGGGTCAAAATATGGCTTAAATTGGTCTTTTCTTGTCAAAAACGGTCAAAATATTGCTGAAAAAGGTCTTTCTTGTCAAAAAGGGTCAAAATATGGCTGAGAAGGGTCTTTTCTTAACAAAAAGGTACAAAACCAGGCAAATAAGTTTTTTTTTTTTCTTCTTTTCTTTTGTTTTCAAAAAGGGTCAAAATATGGCTGAAAAGGGTCTTTTCTTGTCAAAAAGGGTCAAAATATGGCTGAAATTGGTCTTTTCTTGTCAAAAAAGGTCAAAATATGGCTGTCTTATCAAAAAGGGACAAAACCAGGCAAACAAGTTTTTTTTAATGTCAAAATATGGCTGAAAACGGTCTTTTCTTGTCAAAAAGGGTCAAAATATGGGAGAAAACGGTCTTTTCTTGTCAAAAAGGGTCAAAATAAGGCTGAAAAGGGTCTTTTCTTATCAAAAAGGGACTAAACCAGGCAAAAAAGTTTTTTTTTTCTTCTTGTCTTTTGTTTTCAAAAAGGCTCAAAATATGGCTGAAATTGGTCTTTTCTTGTCAAAAAAGGTCAAAATATGGCTGTCTTATCAAAAAGGGACAAAACCAGGCAAACAAGTTTTTTTACGGTCAAAATATGGCTGAAAAGGGTCTTTTCTTGTCAAAAAAGGGTCAAAATATTGCTGAAATTGGTCTTTTCTTGTCAAAAAAGGTCAAAATATGGCTGAAATGGGTCTTTTTTTATCAAAAAGGGACAAAACCAGGCAAACAAGTTTTTTTCCTTCTTTTCTTATGTTTTCAAAAAGGGTCAAAATATGGCTGAAAAGGGTCTTTTTTTGCCAAAAAGGATCCAATTATGGCTCAAAAAGGGTAAAAAAATCTCCAAAAAGTGACTTTTTTATTATAGCTTGAAAAGGCTGGTTCGCATAAGTTGAATGCTTGGCGCCTGAAAACGCTTAAAATCACGCACAATGTGCACTACGTGGTGTGAGTGCCACCAACCTATCAACAAAAATTTCGATTCAGGTAACAGTACTGGAGGTTATAGTGATAAGGTGTTTTAGCTGATTTGGTCAATCAAGGTAGTTGGATTGTATAAGCAATTCCCTCTATGGATTGCCTTGATATATATTTATTTAAAATTAGTTTATTTTTTTCACTGTAGGGGAGAGCGTCAACAACTCGTTATTCCTGTAAACTCATGCATGAAACTGAACCCTTTAATTGAAGAGCAAACGTTCATAATTTTTCGTTTTTGTTTGTCTTATACTAGAGGGCGTAAGCGAGTGATCGATCAGCGATAAAAATCGCGTCGTAAATACGCGATTCGCGTGGTCGAACCAAAATGGCGACCTTAATAAAAGGTTGGGAAAAGAAAATTATTTTTCTATTTTATATTTTGTCATATGTAGCAAGGACGAGGCAATTTCTTTTTTGACGTTAATCACATGTCGAGAGGCTTTTCTCTTGATGTAAGACTTTTTTTTTTGTAAGTTACACAACCTCGGTTTTTTATGACTAAAAATCCTCGAAGAAGCGAATTTCCTCTTGAGTCTTAATAAAACCATCATTTTGGGATTTGACATTTTTCGTTTTTTGGATTTGATTTTGAGGATATTTGGGTTCATTGAGGGTTTTAGAAATGCAAAAAAAGGGAGATAGTTTTTTTGAGGATATCGATAGAAAAATGAAACGTTTAGTTTAAATCATTATAAGCGGGGCGGTGTAAAGAGAATGATGCGGTTCAATACGGCGGGGGTTGGCCGAGGTTTGAGGGTGGTGGGCGGGGTCATCGGGGGCGGCTGCGCGGGGTCGGAGGCGGAGCCCGCGAGAGGCGTCCCGCCGCCAGTCAGGGGCGGACACTCTCGTCGACAACGAGTTGGACAAAGACCGGGTCACGACGGACAACAGGACGAGCGAAGAGGAGTGCCTGAGAAGCCGGATTTCGGGGGTTCTCGGCACCGTCACCGCCTCCCCAAATCGGTTCGCCACCAACATCCGTGGCTTCATCGCGAGCCGTATCCCAACTTCCATCCCCGACACAGGTAATTCTTCTTTCCTAATCAAATCTCCGGCGAAAAACACGTTCCACATAAATCAAACGAAACAACGGACACAGAACACCTCCCTCAGGAACTCCCAACCTCGAAAAATTCAATCTCCCTTCAAAAATTTCTAAAAAAACGAATCTTCCCATATTTTAAACCAAAATATTCCAACTTCATTATAAATCCCAATAAAGCCCAAAGAAAATCAATGCCAATGGCGCCCTCAAAAAAAGCCGCCATTTTGAATTTTTTTTTCTTCAATAATTTAATTTATTTAAATAAATACACCATTATCAATAAATTAATTCTCCTTTTATTAAAATTGTAGACAAAATAAAAATCATATTTTTAATTTAATTATTATAAACAATTTTTTAATAAAATGATTTTGATAAAAATTAGCTTAAATTAATTCAAAATTGATATTATGAACGTAAAAATGAAGAAAAAGAGGGAATATGGCGGCTAAAAATTGATGGTGAGGTTATACTGTGGAAGGTTATTTTTATTAGGTTAGGTTGCTATTGAGACTGCGCTACTTTAATGGGGGTCAAAGGTCGAAATATAGGTAGTAGGGCTCTTTATATTGATTTTACTATAAATAAAACTAAAAATACAAACAATTATTAATACTAAATTGGGGATTTTAAACTCGAGCTCCATTAAGGACTTAATCTTGATAGGAAAGCATCAAAATTTTTGATTTTTGTTTTCTTCAAGAATTTTTTTTATTTTTGATAAAATTTTGACTAATAATTTTTTATGTCAAAATTTCACAATAAAAATTTTTAGGTCAAAATTTCACCAAAAATTTTTTAGGTCAAAATTTCACCAAAAATTTTTAGGTCAAAATTTCACCAAAAATTTTTTAGGTCAAAATTTCACCAAAATTTTTTATAGATCATAATTCCACCTAAATTTTCTTATAGGTCATAATTTCACCAAAAAAAGTTGAGGACAAAATTTCACCAAAAAAGCGCAATTTGGGAGGACTTTTGGAAGATTCTGAACATTTTTGGGAAATTCGGAAGGTTTTTTATGATCGCCATTTTGTGTCCAAATTTAAGACTGCATACGAAAGACCTTTTTTGTCCTTTTTTCCGTTTAATTGTCCTGAATTGTTTTGACGGTTTAACGAGTTGGAAGTTATTGTTGTCTGCGGGTAAGGTAAGGAGGTAACTCGGAGGGTCCCCGAAAAAGGGGAAGTAATTGAGTTATCTTTCCCCTTCTTCCTGAGCCCTCGGGCTCCTTGTTTCCCTCCCTTTTAAAACCCAACGTTTTCAAAATTGTCCAAATCTTGCCCAGAAATAAATAAATAAAAATCAATAAAGCAAAATCAAATTATTTCGACCTATGAAGAAATTTGAGTGTGGTTTACCAATGGATTTCGAAATTTTTTTCTTTGTTTCTCTTCCCAAAAACAAATTTCTTTTCAATGAGGAAACTGTAATTAACTCGACCTCTGATTTGTTCAGCCCAAGGAATTTCGATTCTGTCATTTTTAGACGACAATTTTCATCATTCTTATAAAAAATTAAGAAATAAACATTATTTTTAGCGGATTTCAGTGGGAAAGAGGCTATTGAGGTGGTCCTCATCAGGCTAGAGGGGTGTATATTCGTGATCAGGACGCTCTGGGATCTTGGGACGCCCTGTGAAACTGTGGAAAACCACCAATCACACCATATACAGGGTACAAATATTCACAAAAATTGGACTCCATAGGTTTTTTTGGATTCTTTGACTTTTTTGAGCAAAATGAGGGCATTTCTTCCATGGAAATTGGGGGAAAACAAATTTTTCTGAAGACTTTAATGGGAAGGGCGTGTCGGGAATCTAATTTTCGTACGTTTTTACATCCCTCAACCTCTCGCCCCCACCCTTTTCATCAATCACAAACTTAAGGCAACTTAGCCAATCTAAATAGGCACTTCATCCCTCATTTCCGACAATCTGCTTCATGATTAAAACGCGAGAATGTCAATTTTGAATGGCTTTCTACTCGATTTCCTTCGGAAGAAAATTGGAAAAAAGGAAAAGGGCTTAAGTTCGCGTGTTCGTGACTTTCTGCTCTATTGTAGCCCTTCCTAAGGGCTTTCCAAATAATGGCTTATTTGGACTATCGGTGTCTAGCCGTTTTCGAGTTATTCAGGCGACTTTTTGGCTAGTTTTTGAATGATATAGCCTCCTAAAAGGGAATTTTGTTCCCTTTTTTGAAGTAGCCCTCTCAACGGAAGGGGGGCGAAGAAAATAACAAAGTAGTGCCGGAAGGCAAGCTTTGTGCGCCGCCCTATAATTGGGTTTTCCGCCCCTTTCTCTGTCAATGACAACCTCGACAAGTCCTTTTTTTCTCTCCCGTTTCAAAATCCGAGATTTTCAATTCCCCTGTCGCGACGTCATCTCCGGGGAATCGCCGACTTTGACGGAAAACTCGTCTCTATTTAATTTAACGTTATGAATATTTCATTGGGTTTAAAGTGGAGGGGTCCTGGATTAGGGCGTAGCAAGAAGTCCCTACATCAATATTTACTAACACGTCCTACAATGTCCCCCATCGAATATTTACGTTCTTTCAATGTTTATTTTCTCCTTGCATGCTCTAAGGGTAAATCCAAAAAAAGTTCAAACATTTTTTAGCAGCAGGACGTCAAATCTATAACTATAAGCTGGTCAAATGCACCATTTTCTTGGTCAGATCTATCACAAAAAGCTGTTCAGTCGAACCCTAGTAGTTCTTGAATATTAGAACAGTGATATAATGAAATTTAAAATCGAAAATGGTCCTCCGGGCCGGATTTATTTCAAGGTCAAATCTAAAACCAGGTATTTTCAATTACTGAACCCCATTGCAACCTTCCAGCTAACAAGGGGAGGTCACGGTGAGTCTCCGATCAGACAAAATTTTTTTTGGTGATTCTACATCGAAAAATTGACGTCAAAATGCGAATTTTTCAAAATCGACAAACAGGCTATTGTTTTCTATGTAAAATTGCACGAGGAATCCGATGGCATCAATTAAAAATTTTTAGAACCAATATTTTTCGAGTTATCGCTAAAAAATCGTTTTCGGTACTAAGTAAACTACCACAGGAAAAGTTTTCTCGTCAAAAACATCATTATATTCGTACTCAGCATCTCAAAAAACCTGTACATATTAAATTTTATCAAGTGATCACTAAGGAAAAAATTTTTATTTTTTAATCTTGATAAAATTTAATATCTGTAAGTTTTTTGTGGTGCTGAGTACGAATATAATGTTGTTTTTGACGAGAAAATTTTTCCTGGGGTAGTTTACTTAGTACCAAAAACGGTTTTTTAGCAATAACTCGAAAAATATGGGTCCTAAAAGTTTTTAATTGATGCCATCGGATTCCTCGTGCAATTTTACATAGAAAACAATAGCCTGTTTGTCGATTTTGAAAAATTCGTATTTTGACTTCAAGGTGAGCATTGGAAGGTGCTCAGACATGTATCAACTACTTTTTGATGTAGAATCACCAAAAAAAAATTTCTGGCCTGATCGGCGACCCACTCCGCCTGATTTCAAATCGACCTTATTTCCGTGATGTTGATCTAAGTAATGAGGTAATTGCATTAAAAGGATAATGCGTTACTCTATTGTTCGTAAATGTTCATGTAAACTAGGTTTAAACGGAAAGGCAAGAGAACGTTCACATTTTGATGAAATACAATAATTCTGAAGTTTGTTTTTCCTCCGGCGATTACTCTAATGGATAAACGACTCCCAAGGTGATCCTAAAGTGAGGAAGTGTCTTGGGTTTCATCTAGGGTTGGATATCAACGGTGGGGGTTGGAAAAGGGGGAATTCTCGCATCTGTGCCTCAAGGCGTGAGTTTCCCACCCATTCCAAAATACAAACCAACCCCTTGTCATATTCCCATCCCTCATGTAACCTCGATAAATTAAACCTCACTGAATTCATTAACAGACAGGATCAACTTTCAAACCTGACCCGAGCAATTAATATCAAAAGATCGATATTTTCATATAAGATGCCTTACTACCCCCATGACGTCCACAAAAATCTTAGCATTGTATTTCATTAACGCTTTTATGTATTTTTATAAATTTTTATAAAATTATATATTTGGTGTTTACAGCAAAAGTAATGATCTCACACCTTTGATGGGATACAAATCGGATGAAAATGAAATCAATGCCAAGATTTTAAAAAAATTAAAAAAAAAGAAAGATATTAATTCCGTTTTTTTGTATCTTTTTAAAGGTTTGTGATCATGCTGCTGGAAGGAGCTCACCATGAATAACGTGTAACCTGAGAGAAGAAAAAAGAAAAAATGGAAGGGAATCCGTTGAAAGGTCTATGGAACCGTATGAAGACGCTGACGGTTCCAGTGATCAACCTGGAGCTTGGAGAAGTGAAGGATATCGTCTGGGAGAAGCTTCAGGAGCCGAAGAATCAAAGGAAGTTGATATTAGTGATAGTTTCGATAGCGTTGTTGTTAGACAATATGTTATATATGGTTATTGTTCCGATTATTCCGGATTATTTGAGATATATAGGGGCGTGGGGGGAAGAGCCGGATAGCGCGAATATGACGACTGTAGCGCCGGGTATGCCGAGGCACAGGGACCATCACGGTCAGGATAGCGCGACCGGTATATTATTCGCGTCGAAAGCGATAGTCCAGCTAATGGTGAATCCGTTCTCTGGCGCGTTGATCGACAGAATCGGATACGACGTTCCAATGATGATTGGACTCTGCATCATGTTCCTTTCGACCGCCGTCTTCGCCTGCGGTGGAAGCTACGGCGTCCTTTTCTTCGCGAGAAGCCTTCAAGGCGTCGGATCCGCCTTCGCTGATACATCCGGTTTGGCCATGATCGCCGATAGATTCACTGAAGAAAACGAAAGGTCGAAAGCCCTCGGAATCGCTTTGGCTTTCATCAGCTTCGGATGCTTAGTCGCACCGCCGTTTGGAGGCGCCTTGTACCAATTCGCTGGTAAAGAAGTCCCATTTTTGATCCTCGCATTCGTCTCTTTGATCGACGGCTTCATGCTTCTTTTAGTCATGAAACCTCTTTCGGAAACGCTCAAAGAAAACAGACAGCTCTCAAATCAAAAAGAAACCATACCAATCTGGCGACTACTTATAGACCCATACATCGCTGTTTGCGCAGGCGCTCTTATGATGTCGAACGTCGCTTTAGCATTTTTGGAGCCAACCATATCTTTATGGATGGAAGACAACTTAACAACGGAGAACTGGAAGATCGGAATGATCTGGCTCCCTGCGTTCTTCCCTCACGTCTTCGGCGTCATCTTGACCGTCAAAATGGCAAGGAAGTACCCCCAGTATCAATGGATGATGGCCGCCGGCGGCTTAGCTTTAGAAGGACTATGCTGCTTCATTATCCCATTTTCGTCATCCTATAAAGTCCTTATGATTCCAATATGCGGAATATGCTTCGGCATCGCCCTCATAGATACGGCATTGCTGCCAACATTAGGTTATCTAGTTGACGTCCGCTATGTTTCAGTTTACGGAAGCATCTACGCCATAGCGGACATCTCGTATTCCTTCGCGTACGCCATCGGTCCTATCATTGCCGGAGGAGTCGTCGAAGCTATCGGATTCACAGCCCTCAACGTCGGCATCGCATTTTCAAATTTGCTCTACGCGCCAGTCCTTTACTACCTAAGGAACATCTACGACTTCAAACCTTTCGAAAACGAAGCCAACATTTTAATGGCAGACCCGCCAGACAAGCAGTACCAAACGTACACGATGCAAGATCAACAACCCGTCGCTTCCGAGATGAAAAACCATTTGGAATATTCGGGCGAAAAAACGCAAGAAACGAATATCGACCAATGGCAAGAACCGGCTCAAACTGAAACGTATCAAAGGCAACTTCCTCAAGCTCCTCAGCCTCAGGCTTACCAACAAAGCCAATATCAAAGTTACCAACAGGGCTACCAAACTACCTCGCAGTCCTACCAACAACCGAGCGGATACCAGTCGTACCAACCGAACGAAACCGCCCCCGCCACAAATCCTTTCAAACGCCCAGAAGAACCTGACCGGAACCCATTCAGAACCGGATTCAACCAATAAAAACAACGAATTTAAACCGGTTTCGAAAACTCCACCATTTTCCATTATTTTCTCTTTAAATTAAAATTCTATTATTTTCCTCCTTTTAAAATCAATTACTCTCTAAAATATGTCTTTTTCAATAAAATATTTATTAAAAATTACGTATTTTCATGAATAAATTGCATTTTACAACCGTCAAGATTTTTTTTTCATAATTATTTAAATCCATGATAAAATGTTAATAAAAAGCCTTTGCACAATAAAAAAATTGAGATATTTTTGAGGCTTCTGTATGAAAGAGTGCGTGTTTTGTTAAGTTTTTTTATTTTTAAAGAATGCATTTTTTAACCCTTTTTCTTGTTATGTTTTAATATAGTTACAGGGGTTCAAAAATGGAAGGTTTGAAATAGGTGGGCAACTCTCCATTGGAGATATGGAAACCTAGCGGAATTTAGAGGAGGTTGTTTCATTTGGTGGTTAGTATACCCCAAACCTACTTAGAACCAAATTCCTCCCAAACAATTCCCCCCAAATCCTTCAATTAAGTCTAAAACTTCCCCCAAACTTTACAAAACATCCCCCAAACCATTACTTCAAAATCCCTCAATTATCTCTAACAATCTCCCCAAACTTTCCCATAGATACCCCAAACCACCCCCCCCCAATTATCTCTAAAAACTTCCCCCAAACTTTACCTAATACCCCCAAACCATTCCCCAAAAAAACCTCAATTTTTTCCACCTCTCCCTCAAGAACTTAATTTTCCACCCCAAACTTCCCCAAATATCTCCCAAACCGTCCCCCCCAAAACCCTCATTTGACTCTAAAACTTCACCCAAACTTTACCTAATACCCCCAAACCATTCCCCAAAAAAACCTCAATTTTTTCCAAAACCTCTCCCTAAATATCCCCCATGAACCTTAATTTTTCCACCCCCAAACTTCCCCAAATATCTCCCAAACCATTCCCCCCCAAAACCCTCATTTGACTCTAAAACTTCACCCAAACTTTACCTAATACCCCCAAACCATTCCCAAAAAACCTCAATTTTTTCCAAAACCTCCCCCAATATCCCCCAAACCTTATTTTGCACCCCCAATCCCCAAATACCCCACCAAACCATTTCCAAAACTAAAATCTCAATTTTCGCCAAAACCTCCCCCAAATATAACCAAATATCCCCCAACACAATATCCAAAATATCCCCAAAACCCTCAATTATCTATAAAACTTCCCCCGAACTTTACCTCCCCCCAACCCCACCCCCAAAAAAACCTCAATTTTCTTCAAAACTCCCCCCAAATATTACCAAATATCCCTTAAACCAATCCCCCCTCCCCATTTTTGCCAAATACCCCCGAAATTCCTCAAGTATCTAAAAATAAAATCCCCCAAACCATTTTATTAACTTTTTAACGTAACATACCGCCCACCAAATGGACTCCACCCCAATTAATTTCCCACTTAGAGTTGCCAAGCTACTTCATCCCTCCAATTTCGAACCACCCTATCTTGCTTTTTACGACATGTTTTTTTCTTTTTTCCGTTTATCCTTCAAAATACACCTCGTAAAAAGCAAGATTTTAGTCGATAAGTCATAGGCTCTAAGGTGTTCAGCCAAGGACGAACAAATACATATCATTCCGTGTTATAGAATATAAAAAATATATTTATAAAAAATTTAGTATGTAAGACGTATTTTTTAATGAAAAAGGGAAAACCCTCCTTTATAGTTTCTAAACCGGATTTTTCATATTCAGTATATCAAAAATCCGGTCACCTAGGCCTACCCAGTTCTACCCCCCCATGTACTGATATAACCGAAACATATCATAATGCCTCGTTTTTTTCGAAAAGCAATACATCCCTTAACTATAGTATAGCAATAAAAAATAGTCTATAAGTCTAGCTTCTCGTAGAAATTCACCTTTTATAGTATTTCCACCGACTGAATACCTTTCTATGTGCCTGTTTCTATTTCCATTTTTCGTTTTTAAAAAGGCATCAGTGGAATTACTATAGCACATAGTTAGTAGTCGTGTATATTTTAAAGTTTATGTACATTGATTGTATATAATTTAAAAAAAAATTTTTAGTTTTTCTCTTCATATCCGGAATTCAATGTGTCATATTCCATAATTTAAAGTGCTTTATTTTAAATTATTTCTTAAATTTTATCTGTGATAGTTAATTTGCACACGTTTAGTTTTTGCAGTAGGTGTGACACTTGTATATAAAAATGGAAGAAAATAGGAATTTTTTTGTTTTTTTGTTTAGTAGTGATTCGAATCATGAAGTTGCGGGCTGAGGAATTGAAAATTTTAAGTCTTTACCTTTAGCCAAAGAAATTCGTTGTCGTTTTTATGTTGGTATATATTTAAAGAAATAAAATAATTTGAGAAATTAATAAAAAAAGACTCAATATAGTATTCGCTTGAGTTATAAACTATTGTATCTGTGTTAGTGTAAATTTGTTGCTTGTATAATGACTAAAAATTGTGTAAATAAAATGAATATTAGTTGTTGAATTTTTTTTTTATTGGGTACAGGTTTGAAAGTGAGGTAGTATGGAACTGGGATGGGAAATCTACAAGTTCATGCAGGCAGCGCAGTAACAAAAAAAGTTATGAAAATGGAACCTCCAAAATGGGAACTTTCAAAAAACTTGGTGAAAATCGGTCATTGGTTGCCTATACGTCCATTTATAGGTGGCCTCCACATCCATCAAAAGGTGGCCTCAACGTCCGTCTATAGGGGACCTCCACCACTATGGGCTCACGTCCCATATAGGGACTCTCCATATCCATCTATAGGGTACCTCCACTTATAGGGGACCTCCACCTATAGGGGACCTCCACCTATAGGGGACCTACACCTATAGGGGACCTCCACCTATAGGGGACCTCCACCTATAGGGGACCTCCACATATAGGGGACCTCCACATATAGGTGACCTCCACCTATAGGGGACCTACACCTATAGGGGACCTCCACCTATAGGGGACCTCCACCTATAGGGGACCTCCACCTATAGGGGACCTCCACCTATAGGGGACCTCAACCTCCACCTATAGGGGACCTCCACCTCCACCTATAGGGGACCTCAACCTCCACCTATAGGGGACCTCCACCTACACCTATAGGGGACCTCCACCTATAGGGGACCTCCACCTCCACCTATAGGGGACCTCCACCTATAGGCGACCTCCACATATAGGTGACCTCCACCTATTGGTGACCTCCACCTATAGGGGACCTCCATCTATAGGGGACCTCTACCTATAAGGGACCTCCACATGTAAGGGACCTCCACCTATAGGGGACCACCACCTATAGAGGACCTCCACATATAGGTGACCTCCACCTATAGGGGACCTCCACCTATAGGGGACCACCACCTATAGGGGACCACCACCTATAGGGGACCTCCACATATAGGGGACCTCCACCTATAGGGGACCTCCACCTATAGAGGACCTCCACCTATAGGGGACCTCCACATATAGGGGACCACCACCTATAGGGGATCTCCACCTATATGGGACCTCCACCTCCACCTATAGGGGACCTCCACCTCTACCTATAGGGGACCTCCACCTACAGGGGACCTCCACCTCCATCTATAGGGGACCTCCTCCTCCACCTATAGGGGACCTCCATATCCAACTCCACCATAGGGGGTCTCTACCTCCACCTATAGGTGGCCTCCACGTCCATCAATAGTTCCATCTATAGGTTTTAGGACTTTTTCATGCCCGAAAAATATCAAAGGTCCGATTGTCTATACAGGGTCTCCTGGACCCCTTTCCGTTTGTGGATTATTGCCCTGTGAAATACCAATGAATTTAATATTAGGAGTGTGTGAAAATGAACACCCTGAAGTGAGGGATCGTGACAAAATTAATTAAACCGAAGCAATAAGGGGTCAAAGGCTCAGTTATGCTTCACATCAAACGACCCCCTTTTTTTTCCCGACCAAAAAGAAATATTAAAATTTTGAGTGTTTTTAACTCTATTGTTTATGATAAGGGCGTGTGCCGCAGGGGATGTAGGATGATTCAGAAAGATATTGTACGTTATTATGCCGGTTTTGCTATTATTAGAGGGTTGAAAGGGAATAGAACAAAGGGAGAGGAGGGTTCGGTATGCCAGCGGGTAGCCGCTAAATATCCGGACGCACCCCCCTCCCCCTTACACCCCATTTAACCCGACAGGCACACTATTCTTTCAACGTTAAAATCCCCAGAGACACAAAAACGATCTCATTTTCATCAAGATCACCGTCTTTCTCAATAAAGGGACAAAGTCCAATCAAAATTTTAAATGCGTCAAAGTCCACCCGGAAGATTTCTTCCAAGTCAAAGTGTACAAATATGAATTATACAGAAAAAAAGGGCATTTGTGAACCCAAAGTTGGCAGATAAAGGGTGAAAGTCCACCCAAGGGATAAAAAGGGTAAGTAAAATAAATTAGAAATCCCAAAAACCTTAAAGTGGGAAAAAAACTCTTTTAGGCTTTTTAGCCAGATTGGGTGATATCATTATGTAAATAGTCTTTTCAATGGCCCCTCTTTATTAAGACAATACCAATCCTCCCCACATACCACCTCCACTGAAGAAAGTAAGTGAATATATATATATAATATATATATATATATATATATATATATATATATATCATATATATACTATATATATATATATATATTATATATATATATATATATATATATATATATATATATATATATATATCACTTTGAGGTACTGCTCAGCATGATACTCGTGTAAGTTTTCCATTCTTGTATCGATTCGTGAATGATTCGACTTTAATGTGTCCAGTTTCGCATTAGTCGCCCCCCGTCCCTTGAGACCCGCCATCGTACGTTTCCATGGTGACGAAATTAAATTTACATTTTATCCTGCGGTCGAATAAAATTGTGTATCTGGGAAAAAAAGGGAATCGTACGTAATAAGCCTGGGGAGTTTAGGGGGAAAAGATTGAAGGCGTGCTAGAGGGTGGTGGAGTTTTATTGCGAAACCTAATGGGGACATTAAGGGCTCACTGTAATTGTACAGCATTGTCAGCACTGGGCTTATAAGGCGTTTGTCAGCAACACCCTAACGTTCTACAACCTTTTTAAAATGAAAGAAAGAAAAAGACGTCTACGTCATTGTAAAAGTAGGCATTGCCATGCATTCTAAAAATACCCTCCATGCATTGCAAAAGTACCCTAACTTATGGTTAACTTTGAGGTTTTTAAAGGAAATTTGGGTTTTAAAATGTTGATTTTGAGATTTTGTGACAAAAATTGGCTCTTATAACCATGATTTGGAGGTTGTCAATTTATAGTTGATAATGAGTTTTTTTTTAAACGAAAATCAGGCATTTATAAATGTCGTTTATTTTGAGGTTTTCGGACGAAAATTAGGCTCCAAAATTGTTGATTTTGAGGTTTTTCACGAAAATTTGGCTTTTTAAATGTCGATTTTGAGGTTTTTTGACCAAAATTGCAAATTTTTAAAAATTTTGCTTTACAGATGTTGATTTTGAGCGTGATTTGTAAAGCCTAGTTTTGCTCAAAAAAACCAAGAAATCAAAACTTATGAAGCCTAATTTTCGTCCAAAAACCTCAAAATCAACATTTATAAAGACAAATTTTCTTCAAAAACCTAAAAACTAACATTTGTAAAGCGTAATTTTCGTCCAAAAACCTCAAAATCAACATTTATAAATGCCTAATTTTTGTAAAAAAACCTCAAAACCTCAAAATCAACTTTAAATTGACAATTTTTTTTTTCAAAAACATCCAAATCATGGCTATAAGAGCCAATTTTGTGTCACAAAATCTCAAAATCAACGTTTTAAGCGCAATTTCTTTTGTCAAATACCTCAAAATCAACATTTTAAAACCCAAATTTTCTTGAAAAACCTTAAAATCAACATTTGTAAAGCCTAATTTTCGTCCAAAAACCTCAAAATCAACATTTATAAATGCCTAATTTTCGTCAAAAAACCTCAAAATCAACTTTAAATTGACAATTTTTCTTCAAAAACCTCCAAATCATGGCTATAAGAGCCATTTTTTTGTCACAAAATCTCAAAATCAACATTTTAAGTGCAATTTCTTTTGTCAAAAACCTCAAAATCAACATTTTAAAACCCAAATTTTCTTCAAAAACCTCAAAGTTAACATTTTTAAAGCCAAATTTTCTTAAAAAACCTTAAAATCAACATTTATAAATGCTTAATTTTTGACAAAAAACCTCAAAATCAACTTTAAATTGACAATTTTTCGTCAAAAACCTCCAAATCATGGCTATAAGAGCGATTTTTTTGTCACAAAATCTCAAAATCAACGTTTTAAGTGCAATTTCTTTTGTCAAAAACCTCAAAATCAACATTTTAAAACCCAAATTTTCTTCAAAAACCTCAAAATCAACATTTATAAATGCCTAATTTTCGTCAAAAAACCTCAAAATCAACTTTAAATTGACAATTTTTCGTCAAAAACCTCCAAATCATGGCTATAAGAGCCATTTTTTTGTCTCAAAATCAACGTTTTAAGTGCAATTTCTTTTGTCAAAAACCTCAAAATCAACATTTTAAAACCCAAATTTTCTTCAATAACCTCAAAGTTAACATTCAGAACATTTGGAGGGGGGGCGCACTGTGAAAAAAGTTTGGGAACCTCTGCGATAGTCACCCATCATGCATTGCGAAAGTCTTTGTATTGGCAAAATCCCAACAATAATCCTGGAAATCTGGTGTTTTTTGTGTATTGCCTTCGAAAAACGTTTTTTTCTCAGTCGGGGGTGACGAAATTCCATTAAATCCGTGGTCTCGGTTACTTATATTTGCATGATCCTTGAGGATTAAAGGATCTCGGAAGGATATCGAAAGAGGGATGAAAGGGGCTCGTTCAGTTAGTCACGCCACTCCCCATATGTTACTCATCCCCAGGGCTTACCACTTTAATTTATTATTCGATTTAGCCACCCCACTACCTGACAATATTTGGTCAGGAATAGCGAACTTGTCATTTTTTGCAAAGAAAATTGGAAAAGAAGCCAACTTCTGAGGTCGTTTTTAATCTTGAAATGACGTCAGTTTTGAGTGGGGGAAGGTAAAAACGTCATAAATTGGAGTAACCGGGGTTTAATACATTTCTGAGATAATGTTTTGATAGGGAGGGTGGTAAAGGCACGTGTCGGGTCAATCAGGTGATTACTCCGGGACTCGTGATACGATTACGCCCGTCGCCCCCTCCCCCTAGTCACCCGCCCGACGTACGACGGATTCCCCCATTGATAACATCCGTTTAACTCAGGAGCGCCACGTTCAAACTCAATCCCTTTAATCAGATTATTACATTCCTTCCGGGAAAAAAAAAAAAGATGTTTTTACCTCAAAAGGAAATCAGACCATTTCTTGGCTTTCTAACATTATCTCGAACAGTATTAGGAGTTAGCAAAAAAAGCCTTATTTTCGTAAAAAACCTCAAAATCAACATTTATAAAGCCAAATCTTCGTGAAAAACCTCAAAACCAACATTTTTATAGCCCAAGTTTGGTCAAAAAAAAACCTCGAAATCAACATTTTAAAGCCAAATTTTTGTCTAAAAACCTCGAAATCAACATTTAAAAAGCCAAATTTTCGTCCAAAAACCTCAAAATCAACATTTATATATCCAAATCTTCATGAAAAACCTCAAAACCAACATTTGTATAGTCCAAGTTTGGTCAAAAAAATCTCGAAATCAACATTTATGAAGCCAAATTTTCGTCCAAAAACCTCGAAATCAACATTTTTAAAGCCTTATTTTCGTCAAAAAACCTCAAAATCGACATTTATATAGCAAAATCTTCGTGAAAAACCTCAAAACCAACATTTTTATAGCCCAAGTTTGGTAAAAAAAATCTCGAAATCAACATTTATGAAGCCAAATTTTTGTCCAAAAACCTCGAAATCAACATTTAAGAAGCATTATTTTCGTCCAAAAACCTCGAAATCAACATTTTTAAAACCTAATTTTCGTCAAAAAACCTCAAAATCAACATTTTAAAGCCAAATTTTCGTCAAAAAACCTCAAAATCAACATTTAAAAAGCCAAATTTTCGTCCAAAAACCTCAAAATTAACATTTTTAAAGCCAAATCTTCGTGAAAAACCTCAAAACCAACATTTGTAAAGAACAATTTTGGTCAAAAAATCTCGAAATCAACATTTATGAAGCCAAATTTTCGTCCAAAAACCTCAAAATCAACATTTAAAAAGCCAAATTTTCGTCCAAAAACCTCAAAATTAACATTTTTAAAGCCAAATCTTCGTGAAAAACCTCAAAACCAACATTTGTAAAGAACAATTTTGGTCAAAAAATCTCGAAATCAACATTTATGAAGCCAAATTTTCGTCCGAAAACCTCGAAATCAACATTTAAATTGGATTTTTGTAAAAAAAAAAACCTTATAATCAACATTTTTAAAACCTAATTTTTGTCAAAAAACCTCAAAATCAACATTTAAAAAGCCAAATTTTCGTCAAAAACCTCAAAATCAACATTTATGTAGCCTAATTTTCGTACAAAAACCTAAAAATCAACATTTATAAATGCCTAATTTTCGTCAAAAAACCTCAAAAACCTCAAAATCAACTAAATTGACTGTTTTTTGTCCAAAACCTCCAAATTATGGTTATGAAAGCAAATATTTTTGTCAAAAAACCTAAAAATCAACATTTATGATGCCTAATTTTCGTCCAAAATCCTCAAAATCAACTTTTATAAATGCCTAATTTTCGTCAAAAAATCTCAAAATCAACTGTAAATTGACAATTTTTTGTCAAAAACCTACAAATCATGGTTATAAAAGCAAATAATTTTCTCAAAAAATCTCAAAATCAACATTTTAATACCCAAATTTCATTCAAAAACCTACAAAACTTTTTTAGGTTTTATTTTGTTTAAAAGGGGGCCGCACAGTGAAAAAGTTTGGGAACCTCTGTTTTTGCTGAATATATTTTTCTAAGAGAAAAATTTTCTGCGCCCCCCCCCCTCCCCAACCGGGCACCCCTTTAATTGAAAACCCACTCACACCCTAAGGTCCCAGTCCGCCATTGTATGCCCAAGACCAAGGGTCATTTTGTCCCTATAATACCTCTTCCCCTTCTAATATCGCGGGTTCCATAAGAAAGGGGGTGGTTGGGGGGAAAAAAAGCCTTTAAGTGAGACAAGGGTCCGGAGTATTAACTTGTATTAACAAGTTAATAAAGTTAGAACCCTCAAACCCAAGCATCCCCCTTAGTAAATTCTAATATCTACCAGACCGCAACCATTAAATTAGTCCGTAAAGACATAAAATACGTTTAAAGGGTTTAACAACAAAAAACGTCCTTGGATCTTCGATTTTTCAAAAGGATGGTACCACCAGGTTTGAATGTAGGGTGGAAGGATTTTAATCTGAAATAATAAACTCTAGGATATCATTTTTTTGTATTTTCTTAATTTCTTTATTTTTGCTAGGATGGAAGGAAGGATGGCTCTCGATGCCAAAGCGCCTCTTCTCCGGCGTGACCCTGGCTGACACCGCCCCGGCCATAAAGGTAAAAGAAATTTTTTATTTTTTATTTTTTTTTAAATCCGTCAAAAACGGAGAGCACGCTTCGCTGTTTTGTGTTTTCCCTCAGTTTCTATATTTACGCCGGGAGAAACGGTTCGTTTTCGCAAGCATGGGACACTTTTCGATCTCTCCTTATTTTATATTGGAAACGTTAAATTTCTATCAGAAGCGGAAAAGAAAAATCAAACTTAAATTCGTAAGTTGACACACGAATTTGTGTTTTTTGACGTTTTAACTGTCGTCCGCTCGGAGGCCGGGCCCAACAAAGTAGCCCAATTTGGGATAAATCGCACGAATTGGCAACAATGTCAAAGGTTTAACTTTGTGGGATGACAAATGGCCAACTTTGCTGGATAAAAGAGACTGACTTTGTGGGTTGAAATAAGTTTAACTTTGTTGGATTGCGGTGTTGCCAGAAGAGGCCCAACAAAGTACAATAGTTTGCGATAAATCGCTCGAATTGGCAACAATGTCAAAGGTTTAACTTTGTTGGATGACAAATGGCCAACTTTGCTGGATAAAAGAGACTAACTTTGTGGGGTGAAATAAGTTTAACTTTGTTGGATTGCGGTGTTGCCAGAAAAGGCCCAACAAAGTATAATAGTTTGCGATAAATCGCTCGAATTGGCAACAATGTCAAAGGTTTAACTTTGTGGGATGACAAATGGCCAACTTTGCTGGATAAGAAAAATGCCAACTTTGTTGGATTGCAGTGTTGCCGGATTAGGGCCCAACAAAGTATCACAATTTGCGATAAATCTCCGGAACTGGCAACAGTGTCAAAGGTTTAACTTTGTGGGAGGACAAATGGCCAACTTTGCTGGATAAGAAAAATGCCAACTTTGTTGGATTGCAGTATTGCCGGATTAGGGCCCAACGAAGTTTCCCAATTTACGATAAATCGCCCGAACTGGCAACAATGTCAAAGGTTTAACTTTGTGGGATGACAAATGGCAAACTTTGCTGGACAAAAGAGACTAACTTTGTGGGGTGAAATAAGTTTAACTTTGTTGGATTGCGGTGTTGCCAGAAAAGGCCCAACAAAGTATAATAGTTTGCGATAAATCGCTCGAATTGGCAACAATGTCAAAGGTTTAACTTTGTGGGATGACAAATGGCCAACTTTGCTGGATAAGAAAAATGCCAACTTTGTTGGATTGCAGTGTTGCCGGATTAGGGCCCAACAAAGTATCCCAATTTGCGATAAATCTCCCGAACTGGCAACAGTGTCAAAGGTTTAACTTTGTGGGATGACAAATGGCAAACTTTGCTGGACAAAAGAGACTAACTTTGTGGGGCGAAAAAGATTTAACTTTGTTGATTTGCAGTGTAGCCGGATTTGGGCCCAACAAAGTAGCCTATTTGCGACAAATCGCCCGAATTGACAACAATGTCAAAGGATTAACTTTGTGGGGTGACAAATTTCCAACTTTGCTGGATAAGGAAAATTCCAACTTTGTTGGACTGCAGTGTTGCCAGAATAGGGCCCAACAAAGTAGCCCAATTCGCGATAAATCGCCCGAACCGTCAACAGTGTCAAAGGTTTAACTTTGTGGGATGACAAATGGCCAACTTTGCTGGATAAGAAAAATGCCAACTTTGTTGGATTGCAGTGTTGCCGGATTAGGGCCCAACAAAGTATCCCAATTTGCGATCGCCCGAACTGGCAACAGTGTCAAAGGTTTAACTTTGTGGGATGACAAATGGCCAACTTTGCTGGATAAAGAGACTGACTTTGTGGGGTGAAATAAGTTTAACTTTTTTGGATTGCGGTGTTGCCAGAAAAGGCCCAACAAAGTATAATAGTTTGCGATAAATAGCTCGAATTGGCAACAATGTCAAAGGTTTAACTTTGTTGGATGACAAATGGCCAACTTTGCTGGACAAAAGAGACTAACTTTGTGGGGTTGCAGTGTTGCCGGATTAGGACCCAACAAAGTATCCCAATTTTCGATAAATCTCCGGAACTGGCAACAATGTCAAAGGTTTAACTTTGTGGGAGGACAAATGGCCAACTTTGCTGGATAAAGAGACTGACTTTGTGGGGTGAAAAAGATTTAACTTTGTTGAATTGCAGTGTAGCCGGATTAGGGCCCAACAAAGTAGCCCAATTTGCGATAAATCGCCCGAACTGGCAACAATGTCAAAGGATTAACTTTGTGGGGTGTCAAATTTCCAACTTTGCTGAAAAAGGAAAATTCCAACTTTTTTGGACTGCAGTGTTGCCAGATTAGGGCCCAACAAAGTAGCCCAATTTGCGATAAATCGCCCGAACCGTCAACAATGTCAAAAGCCAAACTTTGTGGTATTGCAGCGTTGCCAGATTGGGGCCCAACAAAGTTGGCCCAATTTGCGATAAATCGCCCGAACTGGCAACAATGTCAAAGGATTAACTTTGTGGGATGACAAATGGCCAACTTTGCTGGATAAAAGAGACTGACTTTGTGGGGTGAAAAAGATTTAACTTTGTTGAATTGCAGTGTTGCCGGATTAGGGCCCAACAAAGTAGCCCAATTTGCGATAAATCGCCCGAACTGGCAACAATGTCAAAGGATTAACTTTGTGGGGTGTCAAATTTCCAACTTTGCTGAAAAAGGAAAATTCCAACTTTTTTGGACTGCAGTGTTGCCAGATTAGGGCCCAACAAAGTAGCCCAATTTGCGATAAATCGCCCGAACCGTCAACAATGTCAAAAGCCAAACTTTGTGGTATTGCATCGTTGCCAGATTGGGGCCCAACAAAGTTGGCCCAATTTGCGATAAATCGCCCGAACTGGCAACAATCTCAAAGGTTTAACTTTGTGGGATGAAAAATGGCCAACTTTGCTGGAAAAGGAAAATTCCAACTTTTTTGGACTGCAGTGTTGCCAGAATATGGCCCAACAAAGTAGCCCAATTCGCGATAAATCGCCCGAACCGGCAACAATGTCAAAAGCCAAACTTTGTGGTATTGCAGCGTTGCCAGATTGGGGCCCAACAAAGTTGGCCCAATTTGCGATAAACCGCCCGAACTGGCAACAATGCAAATGACCTCCAATAGTGACAAAAGATGTTTCCAAAAAATATTTGTTTTGTTACTCTATTGGGGGGGGGTGTATTCGATTTCGGTAAAACAATGTTTTGACAAATGGTGAGTTTTATTGTGATGCGTGGGAACCCGTCAACTGCCTACGACCTCCCATCCCTCCAGAACGGCACCCCTGAGTATTTTCATGCTCGATATAAAATTCTAGGAAAACACGAGTCTATCTTTTTAGAAAGAAAAAAAAAGTTTTTCAGTAGCAAAAAGGTTGAAAAAATCATCATAATTGGAAAAAAGCCTCGAGGCAGCCTCGAGAAGCAGCGGATTTCCTCCGGAAAGGCCTTCCCAAATCCTATCTTTGATATCCTCAACACCCCTCAAAAACTGTTCATCGCTTCACAAATTTTTTATTATATTTAGTCGAGTTTCAATTCAAACCACGTGATTTTCCCCGCCAAATTTTAAAATTTTGATTTCATTCCACCCATAGAATAAGTACGTGCGAGTGCGTTCCAAGGAAAATCAACCGATTCGTTGACTCAGGAGATGACCCTGAGCGATTTTTGACCGATTCCCCCCTTTAGTTACCGAGAAAATCAAGTAATTGCACTTAAGCCCCTAAGCAAAGTACCAGAACCACTGTCCCGATTTAAGCCATTTTCAATAGGTTTCCTTCTCAATTTTTTTAGGCCCTAAATACCGAGTTTCATCAACCTCTTGCCAAAATTGCTCCAGTTATGCGATGAACATGTATATATATATATATATATATATAAACATGAAAGGAACATCCTATATTTTTGTGATCCCCAGAGCTTCCTGATCACGAATATATAAGCCTCTAGCCTGGGAGCCTCCGTGACGACCACCTCAATAGCCTACTTTCCTACGGAAATCCGCTAAAAAAGACAACACTTTCGAAGGGTAAAGTCGGTCAAAAATTTTGCAAGTTGTGGACGATTCAATGTTAAATCGTGCCGCACTGAATGTGTTAAAAAATTGTTAAAAATTAAGTCATTTATTTAAACCAACAAGGTTGAACGCAGAAGAGTGAGAAAAGGGTGCCAAGATTAAACCGGGAGGAAAGTGTAGTGGTGGTGGGGTGGTGGGGGGTTGGGGGGGGGGTCGTAGATCAGTTTGATTACACACGGAGTCCCGGGGTCACCGGAGTGCCGAGACGCCGACTCGTCTGCCAAAACCCGAAGATCAACCCCAGAATCTTCATCTCTCTCGTTTTAATAAAAACTTTAATGCATGTTATGTGTTATAACCCGTGACGTAATAAAAAGCACTTATGTGGGCACCAAATGTCATAAAAGCGCAATATAATACCTAAAAGGGGGCATCACATTTGATTATTCGGGCGCCAAAATGGAGTACGATGGCTCCCAAATGTGACGTCACGGGGAATCTAAGACATTTCAATTTTCAAAAATCGACTCCTATTTTAAAACTCTAAAAAGTGTTTTTTCAAGTGGTCGTTTAAAATCCCCCCAACTTTATTTCGGACTCGCGTGTCGCACGTTCAACTTTGACCTCAAACTTCACATTTTCCAACGAAAACTTCTCGCCCGACGTATCTTTAGGGCGGAAAAAGAGCGAAAAGGGGATCGATCCTTTTCAGGTGTTACGTTCTCACCTCAACGTTACCAGCACCATTTCTCGTCAAACAACTTTGAATTATTAATTTCCCCATTTTTTACCCTCAAAAAGGAACCCTCAAACCCCCAAAATGCTCCTTAGTCCCTAATAATTTCCAAGTTTATTCAACCGCGTAGTTTGTCAAGAAAAAACATCAATTTTTCTCGAGTTTTCTATTTCGAGAGGATGTATTTGTCATATTCTAGGTTAAAAGGAAACCAAGTTGCTGACGCAATCCGAGTCTGATTTTGTTCAGTATTTATAGTAAACGTTTCCAAGTTCAACTGTCAACGTTTCGCATGAATGAGTGTCTCCTGTTTTCAATAAAAAACTAAGTTTTTCATTCGAAAATCAGAAAAACTCAATTTTCTTCGTCAGAATAAGATATCCTATCGATGATTTATTTTGAGAAATTCGGTACGCTTTGAAAGGAGCAACTTTGCATTTGGGAATATTAAATTTATTACTTGAAAATAGCGTTTTATCGATTGTTTTGGTGGGCGGCCACTTGTGTCTTTAGACCCTTTAACGATCACGTTAGAAACGCCTGAGATGTTCGACTTTGAAGTCAGAAACTTCAAAAATGAAGACGAAATCCGAAATGAGGGGGACCTGCGATGAAACTTTTAAAAACGTCTCCCGTTACCGAAAGATGACATTTCAAACTTTTGTGCAAACCGTTTGTTTGGGTAGAAAGTTTAAAAAAAAAGGTTTCTTTGTAAGGGTGCTTCAGATTGGATATTTGAGTGGCTACTTAAGGATAAGAAGAAAAAAAAATCCTGTTTAAATCTAAAGGTTTTAATTGAAATGTAGGAAATGAGAAATGAATGAGGCTCTATTCAAGGGTTCCTTTATGACGTAATTGTGACGTACTACTGTTGAGCCATCTATAACCCACTGTGGTGGACTTTGGTACTTTCTTACCCAACTTTGGTACTTTCTTACCCCACTTTGGTTAGGGATGGCCATCTTACTCCACTTCGGTGCCATCTTACCCAACTTTGGTACATTCTTACCCCACTTTGGTGCCACTTTATGCCACTGTGATACCTCCTTACCAATATGTGGTGCCATCTTACCCCAATTTGGTACTTTCTTACCCCACTTTGGTACTTTCTTACCCAACTTTGGTACTTTCTTACCCCACTTTGGTTAGGGATGGCCATCTTACTCCACTTCGGTGCCATCTTACCCAACTTTGGTACTTTCTTACCCCACTTTGGTGCCACTTTATCCCACTGTGGTTAGGGATGGCCATCTTACTCCACTTTGGTGCCATTTTACCCCACTTCGGTGCCATCTTACCCAACTTTGGTACTTTCTTACCCCACTTTGGTTAGGGATGGCCATCTTACTCCACTTCGGTGCCATCTTACCCAACTTTGGTACTTTCTTACCCCACTTTGGTACCACTTTATCCCACTGTGGTTAGTGATGGCCATCTTACTCCACTTCGGTGCCCTTACCCATTTCTTCTACCCACTTCGTGCCATCTTACCACTTGGTGCCATCTTACCCCACTTTGGTGCCACTTTATCCCACTGTGGTTAGGGATGGCCATCTTACTCCACTTTGGTGCCATCTTACCCTACTTTGGTACTTTCTTACCCCACTTTGGTGCCACTTTATCCCACTGTGGTTAGGGATGGCCATCTTACTCCACTTTGGTGCCATTTTACCCCACTTCGGTGCCATCTTACCCAACTTTGGTACTTTCTTACCCCACTTTGGTGCCACTTTATCCCACTGTGATACCTCCTTACCCCTATGTGGTGCCATCTTACCCCAATTTGGTACTTTCTTACCCCACTTTGGTACATTTTTACCCAACTTTGATACTTTTTTACCCCACTTTAGTGCCACTTTATCCTTCTGTGGTGCATCTTACCCCACTTCGGTGCCATCTTACCCCACTTTGGTACTTTCTTACCCCACTTTAGTGCCACTTTATCCCACTGTGATACCTCCTTATCCCTATGTGGTGCCATCTTACCCCAATTTGGTACTTTCTTCCCACTTGTGCGTCATTTTTACCCAACTTGATACTTTTTTACCCCACTTTAGTGCCACTTTATCCTTTGTGATGCAATCTACACCACTTCGGTGCCATCTTACCCCACTTTGGTACTTTCTTACCCAACTTTGGTGCCACTTTATCCCACTGTGGTACCTCCTTACCCCTATGTGTTGCCTCCTTACCCCATTGTCTTGCCTTATTATCCTCTACTAGTGCCTTATTACACCATTTTGGAGCCTTCTTACCCTATTTCGGTGCCTTATTAACCCATTTTGATGCTTCTCACCTCATTTTGGTGCTTCTTACCTCATTTTGGTGAATCTTATCCCAATTTCTGTTCTTCTTATCCCACTAAGGAGCCTCTTTACCCCATTTTGAGGCCTTCTGATCCCATTTTTGGTGCTTCTTACCCCATTTTGGTGCCCTTTCCACATTCTGAGGCCTTCTGACCCCAGTTTTGGTGATTCTTATCCCATTTTCGTGCTTCTTATCCCACTATGGAGCCTTTTTACCCCATCTTGGTGCTTCTTATTCCTCTATGGAGCCTTTTTACCCCATTTTGGTGCTTTTCTGCCAAATTCTGAGGCCTTTTTTTACCCCATTTTGGTTCTTGTTACCCCATTTTGGTGCTTCTTACCCCATTTTCGTGCTTCTTATCCCACTATGGAGCCTTTTTACCCCATTTTCGTGCTTCTTATCCCACTATGGAGCCTTTTTACCCCATCTTGGTGCTTCTTATTCCTCTATGGAGCCTTTTTACCCCATTTTGGTGCTTTTCTGCCAAATTCTGAGGCCTTTTTTTACCCCATTTTGGTTCTTGTTACCCCATTTTGGTGCTTCTTACCCCATTTTCGTGCTTCTTATTCCACTATGGAGCCTTTTTACCCCATTTTGGTACTTTATACCTCATTTTGCTGTCTTTTACCACATTCTGAGGCCTTCTTACCCCATTTTGGTGTTTCATATCCCACTATGGAGCCTTCTTATCCCATTTTGGTGTCCTTTTACCCACAATGGAGACTTCTCACCCCATTGGGGCGCCCTCCTGCTGTTTACACTAACATATAGGAGTCCCTCCATCTCACCGACCGCAATAGCTTCTTTTCCTTTGAAAATCCTCTAATAAAGAGAACCAGGTAAACAAAAGTGCCTTTCAGAATAGTATACCCTTACGCCTGGAACGTTGAAAAAATGTCAAGTATCATTGAGAAGTAAAAACAAGAATGTTTCACGTCCGGGGTCCCAAATCCCAAAGGATTTCCCCTGAGCCGTCTCTCCCTCAAGAACAAACACGGGCGCCCTTTTAAAAGCCCTCGACAAAAAGGCACTTTTACCAATTTTCGAGAAACCTCGAGGTATAACGAAATCGTAAGCCGGATTTAAGTTGCGACCAAACTAGTCACCCTTGTAGAATCCAACCCCCACCCCTCCTCCTACCCTTCCCCACCCCTCTTTTAAATTATTCATGCCACGACTTCATCCCCACCCATGTCGATTAGTCTCGTTAGTCTCCTTACTAATTAGATTCGTCTTCCTCTCTTTCATAATAATTTTCAACTGGTGAATCGTCCTGATTAACTAATTAGAAAGAAACACTGATTTAACGTTAAAATTACAAAATTAGAGATATGGGGAGGTGGGGGGAAGGTCAAGGATATTAGATGGGAGTGGGGCGAGTTAGACAAGGTGGAGTTTGGTTTTGGTTGGTCAATTGGTCTGGTAAGTTGGGGGAGGTGGAGGAAGGAGTGTAATAGGAAGTGATGGGAGTTTGAGGATGATTGGTGCTAGTGGAGAGGTCTCCAGGGCCCTAAGTTTTCCTCCATATCACACTTTTATGTTGTTTTTAGTCAAAAAAAAACCTTCATGTGACAAATTGTTGTTTAAATGGGGGACACCGGGTATAATCGTTCCAAGGGTCATATAATCGATTGGGCGGAAGAATATTTTTATGAGCAATTAGAGCCGAATCTGTTTCTTATCTCGGAAAAGGGATCTCCCCCTCGCAGAAATATTCTTATGGATGGTTGGTCCATCAGAGACTCCCTAACCGCATTTCAGGGTCTATTCTTTTCCTATCATTTCGACGAGCAGAAAAAACCGGATCTAATTTATTCTTTTTCCCCTTGACACGGTTTTTAGAAGGCGCTCTCACATCAAGACGATTTATTCTTGACGAAATAAAAGTAAAATCTTTGAACGAAAAATACCCTTCATGCATTGCGATAATTCTCAGTAGATTCAGGTGAATATCCTAAACCTCACTACCCTCTGATTACCCCAACTAAACTATACCCCTGATTACCTAAACCACTCTACCCCCAAATTACCAATACCACACTTCCGAACTAAACTCTTGACTACCCCAAACACCACAAGCCATACTACCCTCTGATTACCAAAACCCAACTAATTATTGATTACCCCGAGCTTCAACACCCATTAAAAGTACAAAAGACCCCCCTCCCTCCCTCCTGACAGAATACTCCAATAACCATTACCACCTGATTACCCCAAACATACTACCCTATGATTACCTCAACCAAACTACCTATAACCGCAGATTACCCCAAAAACCCACTACACTCTGATTACCCCAAACCACTTCCCTCTGATTACCCCAACCGAACTATACCCCCTGATTACCAAAACCCACCTAACCTCTTGACTACCCCAAACACCACAAGCTATACTACCCACTGAATACCAAAACCCAACTAATTATTGATTACCCCGAGCTTCAACACCCATTAAAAGTACAAAAGACCCCCCCTCCCTCCCTCCTGACAGAATACTCCAATAACCATTACCACCTGATTACCCCAAACATACTACCCTATGATTACCTCAACCAAACTACCTATAACCGCAGATTACCCCAAAAACCCACTACACTCTGATTACCCCAAACCACTTCCCTCTGATTACCCCAACCGAACTATACCCCCTGATTACCAAAACCCACCTAACCTCTTGACTACCCCAAACACCACAAGCTATACTACCCTCTGAATACCAAAACCCAACTAATTATTGATTACCCCGAACTTCAACACCCATGAAAAGTCCAAAAGACCACCCCCAAGGCCACCTCCTGACAGATTACTCCAATAGCCATTACCACCTGATTACCCCAAAACATACTACCCTATGATTACCTCACCAAACTGATGTATACCCCCATGATACCATACTCCTACCCCTGATTACCCAAACCCACCTAACTCTGACTACCCCAAACCCACAAGCTATACTACCTCTGATACCAAAAACCCACTATTATTGATTACCCCGAACTTCAACACCCATTAAAAGTCCAAAAGACCCCCCCCCCTCCCTCCTGACAGATAACTCCAATAGTCATTACCACCTGATTACCCCAAACATACTACCCTATGATTACCTCAACCAAACTATGTATACCCCCCTGATTACCAATACCTCACTACCCCTGATTACCAAAACCCACCTAACCTCTTGACTACCCCAAACACCACAAGCTATACTACCCACTGAATACCAAAACCCAACTAATTATTGATTACGCCGAACTTCAACGCCCATTTAAAGTCCAAAAGACCCCCCCCCTGGCCTCCTCCTGATAGATTGCTCCAATAACCATTACCACCTGATTACCCCAAACATACTACCCTAAGATTATCTCAACCAGATTACACCAAAAACCCACTCCCCTCTGATTACCCCAAACCACTACTCTCTGATTACCCCAAACCCACTCCCCTCTTATTACCCCAACCAAAGTATACCCCCTGATTACCAATACCTCACTACCCCCCTGATTACCAAAACCCACCTAACCTTTTGACTACCCCAAACAAGCCACACTAGTCACTACCCATACTGATAGTACCAGAAAGACTCCCTCCCTCCTGACAGATTACTCCAATAGTCATTACCACCTGATTACCCCAAACATACTACCCTATGATTACCTCAACCAAACTACATACCTATAAACCCAGATTACCCCAAAACCCACTACCCTCTGATTACCCCTAAACCCACTACCCTCTGATTACCCCTAAACCCACTACCCTCTGATTACCCCTAAACCCAATACCCTCTGATTACCCCAAACCCACTACCCTCTGATTACCCCCAAACCCACTACCCTCTGATTACCCCAAACCCACTACCCGCTGATTACCCCTAAAGCTACCCTCTGATTACCACCTACCTGTAATCTAAACACATTACCTAAAACTGAATAAATCACTACTAAACCCAATACCTCTGATTAACCCAAAAAACCCAAACCACTACCCTAAAAGCTGATTACCACACTACCTGTAATCATAAACAATAAATAAATAAATAAAAATAAATCAAATTACCCCAAACCACTACCCTCGGATTACCCCCAACCCACTACCCTCTGATTACTTCCACCATACTACCCCCCTCCCCCGTTTTCCCAAACCCATTACCGTCTGATTACCCCAACCCACTACCCTCGGATTACCCCCCCCCACGACCGCGATCATCTGATTACCCCAAACCCAATACCCTCTGATTACCTCAAACCCACGACCGCGACCCTCTAATTACCCCAACCACATATACCCCCTAATTACCCTAACCCCGCTAATGGGGTTTTGGATTCTGATTACCACAAGCCCAACACCCACTGTTTACCTCAAACCCACTACCCTCTGATTACCTCCACCATACTACCCCCTCCCCGGTTACCCCAAACCCACTACCCTCTGATTTTGGTTACCCCAACCACACTATACCCCCTAATTACCCTAACCCCGCTAATTGGGTTTTGGATTCTGATCACCACAATCCCAATACCTACTGATTACCCAAAACCCACTACCATCTGATTACCTCCAACCCCCCCCCGGGTTACCAACCCACTACCCTCTAATTCTGATTACCCCAACCACATTATACCCCTTAATTACCCTTTGACTACCCCCTCATCATTTCTGATTCTAATTACCCCCACTACCCCCTGATTACCTCAAAGTATCCATCATGCATCGCGATAACCATTCTGGCTCAGTTGCTAATTACCTTCAAAATTAATGTTTTTTATGTCTAAAAAGACATAAAATCGCTCTAAAATATTTAAAAGATTTCAAATAAAAAGCTCGCCTTCCATTAAACCTACAATGAGATCAAGTTGTAAAGGTTCGGACGGTGAAGAGGAGAAACACGAAAGGGGGAACTCACCCCAAGTTGTTACTCCCCTTCCTCCCACCCCTATTCCACAAAATGTTAATGTTTATTTATACCTACTTTTCTCACCGTCTTTTTCAGTCCAAAGGATTAATTTCTCCTATTTAATTCGCACGAAAATCTGAGGTTTTTATCGCCTCGGTCGATACAGTAAATAGGCCAGAGGACCCCTTATTTCCCAAGAGGGCACTCATTTTATTTCCCTTCTTTTATATCCCAACAAAGACTTCTTTGAACCATTTCAAACGCTAAATTAACAAACAAAAAATTTCAGCACTTTTTTACCCAATTTTCGCATAAAAATGACTTCTAGGACACAATTTCCAAACTTAGCTTCATATGATGAAAAAGAATTTCTTTCTCATTTTTCATCAAAAAGAGACCATTTTGGGCTTCTTTCAGCTCAAAAAATAACAGTTGTAAATCGGTTCTAGTAACGTAAAAGGAACGTAAAATTAGAAATTCGAGCCTGACCTTGTATTGATTCGGTTTTGCAGGTTAAATAAATAATGAATACTCGCCCTCCCTGGTCGATGATCCTACGAAAGGTTCAAAAGATGTCAAAACTAACATTTTGTGAACAAAAAAAAATTTATAAAATATTTAAAAAAAATTGAGACCCCACCCTACGTCTAAATACAAGAAAAACGTGTTTTGAGGTCAAAAGGTTAAATTGAGTTTTTCGTTATTTTCTATCAGATTATAAATGATTAAAAATTCTTTGAAAAATTTCATAAAAAGAAGAATCATGAAAAAGGAGACTGAAATAGAAGTGCTATTGAAAGGGTCGCTTGAGTTTCCGGTGTCATCCGCATGGAGCGCCCTACGCACTCTGACCCCGTTTTCCCTCTAACCTTTCAACCCGGCCTGAGCCTCGCGTATTGATTTTTACCTGAGCTTCTACTACGGCTCCTGAAAACATTTTTCGGCACGAAACGTAAAAAAGCAGATTTTTTCACGTTCTAAAAATTTTTTTCAGGCATTTCTTTTTTTAAATTAATTAAAAGGTCTTATTTGAGAATATTGCATATGAAAATCCACTTGGGATAACAGCTCTAAAATTCCTTTGATCTTCCCTTAACTAGTCAATATACTAATGACTATTTCCTGAATAGGGGGACCACGAACAAAACTTTCAGGTTCCCCTACACGTTCAATATAAGAAAATTGTTTAACTAAAGGTTATGCCCTTTATTTCATAATTTTCGTGCAGGAAACCGCCTGTATTGCCGGTCTGCATAACCAGTACGCCTTAATATATTGGATTATAATCAAAAACCCGCAAAACATTAGGGTCTTGCAGAACTGTATACCATTGCGCCTTGATATTTAGGATTATAATCAAAAACCCGCAAAACATAAGGGTCTTCCAGAACTGTATAACCATTGCGCCTTAATATTTAGGATCATAATCAAAAAGCCGCAAAACTTGCAGAACTTTATAAAAATTGCGAAGAACTTTGCCGAACAGGATCTTGCAGAACTTTATAAAAATTGCGCCTTAATATTTAGGATCATAATCAAAAACCCGCAAAACTTAAGGGTCTTGCAGAACTTTATAAAAATTGCGCCTTAATATTTAGGATTATAATCAAAAACCCGCAAAACATAAGGGTCTTGCAGAACTGTATAACCATTGCGCCTTAATATTTAGGATCATAATCAAATACCTAAAAGCCGCAAAACTTGCAGAACTTTATAAAAATTGCGCCTTAATATTTAGGATCATAACCAAAAACCCGCAAAACTTAAGGGTCTTGCAGAACTGTATAAAAATTGCGCCTTAATATTTAGGATCATAATCAAAAAGCCGCAAAACTTAAGGGTCTTGCAGAACTGTATAACTATTGCGCCTTAATATTTAGGATTATAATCAAAAACCAGCAAAACATAAGGGTCTTCCAGAACTGGATAACCATTGCGCCTTAATATTTAGGATCATAATCAAAAAGCCGCAAAACATAAGGGTCTTCCAGAACTGTATAACTATTGCGCCTTAATATTTAGGATCATAATCAAAAACCCGCAAAACATAAGGGTCTTCCAGAACTGTATAACCATTGCGCCTTAATATTTAGGATCATAATCAAAAAGCCGCAAAACTTAAGGGTCTTGCAGAACTTTATAAAAATTGCGCCTTAATATTTAGGATTATAATCTAAAACCCGCAAAACATAAGGGTCTTGCAGAACTGTATAACCTTTGCGCCTTAATATTTATGATCATAATCAAAAACCCGCAAAACATAAGGGTCTTGCAGGACTATATAACCATTACGCCTTAAATTTATCGATCATTTAAAATGGCATAATTCAAAAACTTCATAATCAAGCTTACGTAGATATGGAGCAGAAAACGTCATCATTTAGCTAAGAAAGTTTCATAATCTAGCTTTTAAAAATAACCATGATCAAGCTAAAAACGTCATTATTTAGCTTAAAAAACGTCATGTTCTAAACGTCACAGTCTAGCTACAATCTTGCTAATTAAATCTAGCTAGTCATTAGTTAGCTAGAAAGCTTCTTATTATAGCTAATTTACGTAATCTGGCTTACCTTTTTATAGATGAATATGTTATTAAGTTGTAATCATCTAGATTAGCATAATAAGGGGTAAAACTGTGGGAGGTAGGTGGTGATGTGAGGAAGGGTGGGGTAGGTGATGGGAGAGTGAGGGAAGGTTATGAATGAGTGGGGGTTTTTTTGGTCAGTGGAAAACCCAATTTTTGAGAAAGTCCCAGTTTGCTTAATAAATGAAAATATTTTTCTTAAAATCGTTCCCCCCTTTGGGATGCGTAAAAGGGGAAGGGCAATTAACGGACACAATACACGACTGGCAAACAATGCGTCCGCTTGTCTCATCATTGTTTGGATACGGAAAAGCAAATAAGAAGGGTATCGATTGGGTGACAATTAATTTAGTAGCGGTTTTGTTTGTTGTGCAAATAAAAGGGGGAACGAGGGTTCTAAGACACCTGATCGGTCTCAACATCCCCTTCAAACGACTAAAAGAATTTTTTTTTTTCCAGCTACCAAAATTACCGGTCCCAGACCTTGAAACAACGATGGGGAAATATCTGGACAACTTGAAACCGTTGCTGAGCGAAAATCAATTCGAAAGGGCGAGGATGATCGTCCAGGAGTACGCGGATCCGGATGGGCCAGGTCCTAAAGTCCAAATGGAACTTCTCAAACGTAGAGAGGAAACAGACAACTGGGTGAGCTAATACGTCATCGTTAAGCTGACGTCATAATCTATATACAAGGCCTAGCTAATTGTATCAACGCTTAAATGTGTCATTATCAAGTTATATACGTCATCATCTAGCTAATTAAATGTCTTAATACCTTGCAATCTTGATGAAAACGACACCTTCTAGCTTATATGCGTCATCTCCAAGTTCATACGTCATCATCAAGCTAATTAACGATCTTAATCCCTTACAATCTTGATGAAAACGACAAAATCTAGCTTACTTTCGTAATCAAAAAGCTTTATATGTCATCATCTAGCTAATTAACGATCTTAATCCCTTACAATCTTGATGAAAAAAAATCTAGCTTACTTTCGTCATCAACAAGTTTTATACGTCATCATCTAGATAATTAACGATCTAAATCCCTTACAATCTTGATGAAAACGACAAAATCTAGCTAATGTGCGTCATCAACAAGTTTTATACGTCATCATCTAGCTAATTAACGATCTTAATCCCTCACAATCTTGATGAAAACTACAAAATCTAGCTTACTTTCGTCATCAACCAGTTTTATACGTCATCATCTAGCTAATTAACGATCTTAATCCTTTACAATCTTGATGAAAACTACTAAATCTAGCTACATAATTTGCGTCATCAACAAGTTTTACACTTCATCATCTAACTAATTAATTATCTTAATAGCTTACATTCTTGATGAAAACGAAAACATCTAGCGTACTTTCATCATCAAAAAGCTTTATACGTCATCACTCATCATCTAGCTAATTAACGATCTCTTAATCCCTTACAATCTTGATGAAAACGACAAAATCTAGCTTACTTTCGTCATCGACAAGTTATATACCTACGTCATCATCTAGCTAATTACGATCTCTTAATCCCTTACAATTGTGATGAAAACGACAAAATCTAGCTTACTTTCGTCATCAACAAGTTTTATACGTCATCATCTAGCTAATTAACGATCTTAATCCCTTACGATCTTGATAAAAACGACAAAATCTAGCTTACTTTCGTCATCAACAAGTTTTATACGTCATCATCAAGCTAATTAACGATCTTAATCCGTTACAATATTGACGAAAACGACTTACTTTGACTACTATTATTGACGAAATCTAGCTTACTTTCGTCATCAACAAGTTTTATACGTCATCATCTAGCTAATTACGATCTCTTAATCCCTTACAATTGTGATGAAAACGACAAAATCTAGCTTACTTTCGTCATCAACAAGTTTTATACGTCATCATCTAGCTAATTAACGATCTTAATCCCTTACGATCTTGATAAAAACGACAAAATCTAGCTTACTTTCGTCATCAACAAGTTTTATACGTCATCATCAAGCTAATTAACGATCTTAATCCGTTACAATATTGACGAAAACGACTTACTTTGACTACTATTATTGACGAAATCTAGCTTACTTTCGTCATCAACAAGTTTTATACGTCATCATCTAGCTAATTAACGATCTTAATCCCTTACAATCTTGATGAAAACTACCAAATCTAGCTAATGTGCGTCATCAACAAGTTTTATACGTCATCATCTAGCTAATTAACGATCTTAATCCCTTAAAATCTTGATGAAAATTACAAAATCTAGCTAATGTGCGTCATCAACAAGTTTTATACGTCATCATCTAGCTAATTAACGATCTTAATCCCTTAAAATCTTGATGAAAACGACAAAATCTAGCTAATGTGCGTCATCAACAAGTTTTATACGTCATCATCTAGCTAATTAACGATCTTAATCCCTTACAATCTTGATGAAAACGACAAAATCTAACTAATGTGCGTCATCAACAAGTTTTATACGTCATCATCTAGCTAATTAACGATCTTAATCCCTTACAATCTTGATGAAAACGACAAAATCTAGTTAATGTGCGTCATCAACAAGTTTTATACGTCATCATCTAGCTAATTAACGATCTTAATCCCTTACAATCTTGATGAAAACGACAAAATCTAGTTAATGTGCGTCATCAACAAGTTTTATACGTCATCATCTAGCTAATTAACGATCTTAATCCCTTACAATCTTGATGAAAATGACAAAATCTAACTAATGTGCGTCATCAACAAGTTTTATACGTCATCATCTGGCTAATTAACGATCTTAATCCCTTACAATCTTGATGAAAACTACCAAATCTAGCTAATGTGCGTCATCAACAAGTTTTATACGTCATCATATAGCTAATTAACAATCCTAATCCCTTACAATCTTGATGAAAACGACAAAATCTAGTTAAGTGCGTCATCAACAAGTTTTATACGTCATCATCTAGCTAATAACGATCTTAATCCCTTACATCTGATGAAAATGACAAAATCTAACTAATGTGCGTCATCAACAAGTTTTATACGTCATCATCTAGGCTAATTAACGATCTTAATCCCTTACAATCTTGATGAAAACTACCAAATCTAGCTAATGTGCGTCATCAACAAGTTTTATACGTCATCATATAGCTAATTAACAATCCTAATCCCTTACAATCTTGATGAAAACGACAAAATCTAGCTAATGTGCGTCATCAACAAGTTTTATACGTCATCATCTAGCTAATTAACGATCAATCACTTACGATCTTGATCACCCTAGTTATTGGCACACTAGGAGGAGGGGGTTTAGTTTAGGACGTTTTTTTCATCCCTAAAAAACATAGCTTCCTTTTTGGAAATCAGCTAAAAATTTTCCCCCTAAATTTTCTCCATATTAAACGCGTTCCAGAGATCGATTCAACCCGTTGCCAATTACGGTTTAAATTACTAATATCCCTCCTTGATTGGGGTTTCTGAAATTGACGTAGAGTAGAAAATCTCGTGTTTCCAGAGGTCAGAGGGGGCCCTTGAAAGTTGAATCTTTTCCCTTTTGTTACAGGAAACCAACAAAAAGGACAAAAGGGAGCAATAACATATCGGGAAGTTTTCTTTTTTAAAAATTCATTTTTGGAAGGGCACAATAACTTTTCATTACTGCTCCCCTAATCATGAATATGAATCGCCCTTTCCATCCGAATACGTAATTTTACATCAAAGGGCTTTTATAATTCACTAGGAAAAACACATTTTTAGCTCCAAAAACGTCTGAAAATAACTCTTGAGTTTATTCTATGTTTCAATCGTTAAAGTACAAATTAATGAGAGGAGAAAAAAAGGTACCAAAGGGAGAGTTGTTACACAAAAGTTAAATGAAGTTAAGGGGGGAGAAAGGGGGATTAGGAATCGTAATTGGACTAGCAAGGGTGACCGGGGAGGGATGATTGTGGGGTTTGCTTTTGAAATTAACGCGTCATCCACAGATGAATACGTTTCCCGACACCTTGACGGAGAAGGAAAGTCCTAATTGCGAATTTGCGCGATATTCAGAGGATTTTTGAATTTCAAGAGGTCACCAAATGCGAATTTCAAACTGCTCTGATCAAATTAGGACCCTCTTGGGACTTGATTGTCGAAATTCGAGCTGATTTCGAAATTTTCAGGAACGCGGTTGAGTTTCGCCCTGCCAAGTGTATATACTATACTATATACTATATACTATACTACTATATATATATACTATATATATATAGTATATACTATATATATAGTATATACTATATATATATATATATATATATATATATATATATATATATATATATATATATATATACTATATATACTATATACTATACTATATACTATATACGCCTTTTGAGAACCAAAGAACCATAATATAAAAGTTTTTAAAAATTGATAACTTCCCCATTGTCGAGGATCTCATTAAAGTTCCGACTCCAATTATAATTCAGGGTTGAGAAGACAAATTGAGTTTTCATCTTGATAAGAAAACTTTCGTGAAACTCCAATTCATGACGTCATTGTGCATTTCCAGGTGTATGATTGGTGGATGAAAGACATGTACTTAGGCGTCCGACTTTGCCTTCCCATAAACGTCAACCCGGGGATGGTCTTCCCACCGCGGCAATTCAAAGGATTCGCCGACATTGCACGATATGGCGCGAGAATCATAAAAGAGTTGTCGCTTTATAAGGATAAATTAGACAGGTAAGGTTATATAACCTAAAATATCAATTTTGACGTTTTTAGGCGGGATATTCCGATCGAGAAAGCGACGAGTCGTGAAAAAGGACAACCTTTGTGTATGGAGCAGCATTACAGGTTGATGACGTCATACAGAATGCCGGGAGTGGAATGCGACACCCTGAACAGCACGGAGCCTAACGGTCCCAGAAAAGATCAGCACGTGATTCTTGCATGTCGGAACAAGGTTAGCTCATAACCTATTTTGATTTTTAAAAACCGCATTCTTTAGTTTTATGCAGTCCATTTGAAAAGGGAAAACGAAATTTTGAGCGAAGATGACATCGCTGGTCATATTTTGCACGTTCTCGAAAGCAGCACTGACACCAAAGTTTCTGCTATTGGCCTCCTGACGTCACAGCCGAGGAACGTTTGGGCCGAAAACCGCGAAGCGTTGGCTCAATGTGAGTTTGTTTTTTATAAAAATGCGGTAAAATGATGGATTTTAGATGAAGAAAACGTTGAAAGTTTTGGCCTCATAGAGAACAGTTTGGCGATCATTTGTCTGGATCAGAAGTCGCTGAGTGATAAGTTTCAAAGGAGAGGGTATGGTAGAGGTGGGAAAGGGATGACGTCAGGTGTACGTGATGAGACTAGCATGGCTCACCAGATGCTCCACGGTGGCGGATCGCAGAGCAACACGCCGAACCGATGGTTCGACAAAACGATCCAAATCGTCATCGGCGTCGATGGCGTCAACGGCCTCTGCTACGAGCACTCATCCTCTGAAGCAGTAGCACTCATCGGAATCATCGAAAACATCCTTGACAACTGCGCCAACCTTTCCGAAGAACCGCTATCGACCTCAAGCACCGCTCTTCAAGAACTCCATTGGGCAGAAACTCCTTTCTTGACCAAAATCGTCAACGAAGCAGCTCGCTCCATCGACAAGTAACATCAAAACTTCAATGCCCTCTCGATACCACATTTGTTTTAATTCCTTTTTTTCAGTATGATCGAAGACCTCGATTTCTACGTCTACCGCTACGACAACTATGGAAAAAATTTCATAAAATCCTGCAAAGTCAGTCCAGATGCGTACATCCAAATGGCACTCCAACTCGCCTATTACAAGTATATTCCAATAAATTTTATCATTTTATTTAAATACAATTCAGATTATACGGAAAGCTGGTGGCGACTTATGAAAGCGCTTCGGTGAGGAGGTTTCAAAAAGGTCGGGTTGACTGCATCAGATCTGCGTCATGGGAAGCCTATCAGTGGGTGTCGTCGATGACAGTTCCCGAAGAAACCGGCGACCCTTTAATTCCGACCAAAAGAGTTACGTTTAGCCTCGTTACAGTATGTTGAGTATTTTTTACCTCCATTTTGGAAAACCTCTTTATAACCTTCTCTAATTCCAAAATGGAGGAGCATTAAACAAATTCATTTCTCCCTCATCTAAACCATTTTATCCCCTCCTAACCCCAGGGGGGTGAGGCAATGGTATTCTTACAATACTAAATGTGGGAATAAGAATTTAAAATTATATATATATATATATATATATATATATATATATATATATATATATATATTATATATATATATCATATTGCCGCCATCTTGCACCTTTTCTTCTATAGATTTCCAATACGAGATTTTTAAAAAGAAATGTTGCTTATAGGAGGCTGAAAAGTTGGCGTTGTTTGATGCAGCGGTTAAAAAACAGACGGAAATTATGGTCGAGAATATTCTAGGAGAAGGGATAGACAACCATCTTCTCGGTTTACGTGAGCAGACGAAACTTATGGGGCTTTCGACTCAACTTTTTAGCGACGAGTCGTACTCGAAGTTGAACCACTTCGCCCTCTCGACTTCCCAGGTGGCGACACGTGTCGGTTTCATGGGTTACGGTCCGGTAGTCCCCGACGGATACGGCGCCTCCTATAACATCTTCCCGGATTCTCTCGTCTTCTGCCTTTCCGCCTTCTACTCATCAGAAACCACAAGCACCCCACGATTCGCCCAAAGCCTCGAAGAAAGCCTTAACGCAATCCAAGCTTTACTCCAGTCCAGAACATAAAAAGGTTTTTTATTATTTTTTAAGAGAAATTAATTTTGGTAGTGATAATTAGTACTTCTGTGATCATTAAGTTACCTTGTTATCAAATTTTAAAATTTTATCAAGTGACACAGCCATGCGGAATTAAAAAAAATTATTATTTTAGTTCATGCATAATTCCACACGACTGCGCCACTATTGCAACTTTTATTTTATTTTTATTATTATTTTTGGATTAACATTCTATCGAATGTGACCAAGAAACAATACATATCAAAAATACATATCATTAATAATAAGCCTAGATTTAAGAAAAAAAGGGTCGTTTTCGTGATAAAAATATTTTATTAAACAAAAAGAATATTCAGTGTTATCTTAGAAAACTCAAAGTTTTCTTCGATTTTTGTTATGTTTACGATTTATGTTGCTTAAAAGAGAGAAAAAAACACATAAAATGTGTTATATAGATGCTGTTTAGGCAGATTTGCACGTGTATTAGCAATAGTATTCTAGTCGTACCCTATAGTTGGAAGTTTAAGGGATGCTTAAACATTTTTTAGGGTTATGAGTGAAAGGGCGCCATTTTTTGAGGTTACTTTAGAAACAAAAATGGCGTCAATTTTATTTAGAGGCAGGAATTTTCATTGAAATATCTTAGTTAACAATTTAAATTATTTTAAAGATTATATAAATTATAATCATTCCTATGTTATGATCTCACTATTTAAACAGTATTATTTTGTCATATTTTGGGCCTATTTTTAAAATGGTTTATAAATGGCTCATCTGGAGACCATTTTGCTTTAACTTAAAAAACGCACTTTTAGCATTTAAGTGTTTGGTGTCTATTTGTATCAGGAAAAAATAGAATCCTAGTAATTAAAAATCTCACTTTTAGTGAGGCCCGCACAGTATTTCTTGTCCAAAGTGGAAAAAAGATGCCCAAATTTAAAAAAAGAGTTCATTAACTAATTGCTCAGATTGTATTCTCGCTCTATTTAAATGTATTGCTAGAGTAGAATTTTTGTTTGTTTTAAGTCTGAAAATAAGTCTGGCTTGGCATAATCGATACATATCATATATGACTTGAGTGTTCATTGTATTTGTATAAATAAATGTTTTAATGTGGTGAAAATATTTTATTTTTCTATTTCCGAGAAGATGAGGTCTAAAATTTTGATTAAATGGTCGCCATCTTCTTTGGTGAAGACCATGGGAGGTTTGAACTTCAATACGTTTCTGTCTGGACCGTCTGTGCTCATTAGAACTCGATGATCTCTTAACCTAAAAAAAAGTAACATTAAAAAAAATAAAAAAGGAAAAAGAAAAATACGTGAAAAAGTTATTATGTAGATTAGAAAAAGAGGGGAAGAAGGGAAGGTTATAAAAAGAGGGGAAGGTTATAAAAAGAGAGGAAGAGGGGAAGGTTATAAAAAGAGTGGAAGATTATAAAAAGAGGGGATAGGTTAGATTGAATAGGTTATATGATATTTACTTTGCTTTGACGATGTTTGCTTGAGAAGTAGCAGGCTGTTTTGTCTTTCGATCTGTTACAAGTTCAATTCCGATGAATAATCCGACACCTCTGACGTCACCTATGATGTCATATTTGCTTTTCAAGTCGTTCATTTTTTGCAGGACGTAATTTCCGACGTCATGAGCATGTTGGATCAAGTTGTCCCTTTCGATGACTTCCATGACGGCCAAAGTGGCCGCACAAGAAACCGGATTCCCTCCATACTAAATTTTTTTAAATTAAAAAAAAACCGGTCCTGACTATTCTAAAAAGGTATTGACCAGTCAAAAAAGGGTAATGACTAATGACTAGTCAACAAGTGTTCTGACCAGTCAAAAATTGGTCCTGACTAGTAAAAAAAAGAAAAGAAAAGAAAATCACTCATCACACAACTAGTTAAGACCCATTTTAACCAGTAAAGACCCATTTTAACTAGTTAATCCTCTATTTAACTAGTTAAACCCTTTTTTAACTGGTTAAACCATTTTTGATTTACCTAGTAAAACCATTTTTTCTTAGTTAAACAAATTTTTTACTAGTTAAACCATTTTTTAATAGTTAAACCATTAATTTTAAGTAGTAAAACCATTTTTTAACTAGTAAAACCATTTTTTATGTAGTAAAACCATTTTTTAACTAGTAAAACCATTTTTTAACTAATTAAATTATTTTTTAACTAATTAAACCCTTTTTTAACTGGTTAAACCATTTTTGATTTAACTAGTAAAACCATTTTTTCTTAGTTAAACCAATTTTTTACTAGTTAAACCATTTTTTAATAGTTAAACCATTAATTTTAAGTAGTAAAACCATTTTTTAACTAGTTAAACCATTTTTAACTATTTAAACCATTTTTTAACTATTTAAACCATTTTTTAACTATTTAAACCATTGTTTTAACTAGTTAAACCATTTTTTAACTAGTAAAACCATTTGTTAACTAGTTAAACCATTTTTTTAACTAGTAAAACCATTAATTTTAAGTAGTAAAACCATTTTTTAACTAGTTAAACCATTTTTTTAACTATTTAAACCATTTTTTAACTATTTAAACCATTTTTTAACTATTTAAACCATTTTTTAACTATTTAAACCATTTTTTAACTAGTAAAACCATTTGTTAACTAGTTAAACCATTTTTTTAACTAGTTAAACCATTTTTTAACTAGTTAAACCATTTTTTAACTAATTAAACCATTTTTTAACTAATTAAACCCTTTTTTAACTGGTTAAACCATTTTTGATTTAACTAGTAAAACCATTTTTTCTTAGTTAAACCAATTTTTTACTAGTTAAACCATTTTTTAATAGTTAAACCATTAATTTTAAGTAGTAAAACCATTTTTTAACTAGTTAAACCATTTTTTTAACTATTTAAACCATTTTTTAACTATTTAAACCATTTTTTAACTATTTAAACCATTTTTTAACTAGTTAAACCATTTTTTAACTAGTTAAACCCTATTTCAACTAGTGAAACCCTTTTTCTACTAGTTAAACCCGTTTTTTAACTAGTTAAACCCTTTTTTTTTAACTATTTAAACCCTTTTCCAACTGGTTACTAAACCCTTTTTTTAACTAGTTAAACCTTTTTTCAACTAGTTAAACCCTTTTTTAACTAGTTAAACCTTTTTTCAACTACCTAGTTAAATTCTTTTTCAACTAGTTAAACTATTTTTCAACTAGTTAAACCCTTTTTCAACTAGTTAAACCCTTTTTTCTTAACTAGTTAAACATTTTTTCAATTAGTTAAACCCTTTTTTTTAACCAGTTAAATGATTTTTTACTAGTTAAACCATTTTTTTTACTATTTAAACCATTTTTTTAAAACTATTTAAACCCTTTTCCAACTGGTTAAACCCTTTTTTAACTAGTTAAACCTTTTTTCAACTACCTAGTTAAATTCTTTTTCAACTATTTAAACTATTTTTCAACTAGTTAAACCATTTTTCAACTAGTTAAACCCTTTTTTAACTAGTTAAACCCTTTTTTTAACTAGTTAAACCTTTTTTCAACTAGTTAAACCCTTTTGTAACTAGTTAAACTCTTTTTCAACTAGTTAAATTCTTTTTCAACTAGTTAAACTATTTTTCAACTAGTTAAACCATTTTTCAACTAGTTAAACCCTTTTTTTAACTAGTTAAACCCTTTTTTTTAACTAGTTAAACCTTTTTTCAACTAGTTAAACCCTTTTTTAACCAGTTAAACGATTTTTTACTAGTTAAACCATTTTTTTACTATTTAAACCATTTTTTAACTATTTAAACCCTTTTTCTACTAGTTAAACCCGTTTTTTAACTAGTTAAACCCGTTTTTTTAACTAGTTAAACTTTTTTTAAACTAGTTAAAACTTACGGTGTTGAAATATTCCATGCCGAGGTCGACGAAACTTCGGGCGATCTTTTCTGTGGTAACGATGGCAGCGACTGGATGACCGTTTCCCATCGATTTGCCAATCGTGACGATATCGGGGACCACATCTTGAAGCTGGAATGCCCAATAATGAGTTCCCGATCTCCCGAAACCAATTTGGACTTCATCAGCGATACAGATTCCCCCAGCATCCCTCACATGCTTATAAACATTTTTCAAATAATTCGGCGGCAGCATCAACTGCCCCCCGCAGCTCGGTGCCGACTCCGCTATAAAAGCCGCTATCTTCCGCCCAGATTTCGTCGCATCCTCAATCATCACACGAACATCATCCGCATACTTTTCGCCAACATTTTCCTCACCGTTGGAATACTTTCCTCGGTACGGATCTGGTATCGGAGCCTTAAAAAAACATCAAAAAAGACCTTAAATATCCAAATACGTACAACATGGACCCAATCTTTTTTCGGAAATTCGCCTGCTTTAAATTTATAAGGCGAAATATCAATTAATGAGCTTAAATGGCCATGATATGCACTAAAAATAGAAGATTAGCAACAACATATACAAGTTATTTTAGTATTTTATAGATAAGATAGGCGATTTTTAGTGTTTTGTTTTTTCATTTCAATGGATTATATAACTTTTTTTTGTCTTACAAATCCAAGCAGATGACGTCCTTATGCTTGGTGTATGCTCGGGCCATTCTTAAGGCCAAATCGTTCGCTTCGGAGCCTGAATTTGTAAAAAAGCAGACGGACAAAGGGTCGGGGAATGTTTCGGAAATTTTTTGAGCGCACAAAACGAGATTGTCGTGGAGGAAACGATTGTTGGTGTTGAGCGATGCCATTTGTTCCGCTGACCTCTTCACCACAGTTTCATCGCAGTGTCCCACTAAAAAAAAGCTTATAAAATATAAACTACTAGACTATTTACCGTGTGCGACATTATTCAAGCAATCGAGATATTTCTCGCCCTTTTCGTCGTACAAAAATTGACCTTTTCCTCGCACGATTTTCAGCGGGTTGTCTCTAAAGAAGAGCTCACAAGATTCTCTAAAGATAAAATTAAAATTAATTTAATTAAAATATTATTACCCGATATGTTTTTTGCGTAAGTTGATTGTGTCGCTTTTGGACATCCGCTCGGAGGTTTCCATTTTTAAAAAACTTTTTTTTTAATCTTACTGGCAAAACTATAAGGGGCCACAATTGACTCAACAATAAGATAAAATTGCAGTGGGTCGAGAAGATAAGATAAATTTGACCTTTCTAAAACTAATTTGGAAATAAAAAAGATAATCAAATTGGCCCCCTTTCTTGTTTGGAATTTAAAATGAAATTTTATGGGAAAAGCTGTTTCCTAAAAGGGAAGATTTCTCGGGAAAAGAGAAGATTTCTCGGATGAAAGCTAATTCTGAGCAGTTTATTTGAAATCGATCTAATTTCCCGGGAAAAGAGGTATTTTAGAGCGGCTTCATCCCCGAAGAGGAGATTTCTCGGATAAATGCTCCTCTATTAGTTTAGTTAAAATCAACTTAATTTCCCAGAAAAAGGAATAGTTTAGAGAAGCTTCATCCCAAAAGAATAGATTTCTCGGAAAAACTATAGAAGAATTTTTTCCGGGAAAAGCTATAGTGAAGTTTCCCACAAGAAGTTGATTTCTCGGAAAAATTAATAATTTTGTGGGAAAAGCTTTAGTTAAAAATGTCCCTAAAAAAGATCCGATTTCTCGGAAAAACTGGTAGATTTCTTGTGTAAAAGTTGGGAAACAATGGATTTCTCGGGAAAAGCTGTAGTGAGAATTTTACCTTTAAAAAGTCCAGATTTCTCGGAAAAACTGGTTGATTTTTTGTATAAAAGTTGGGAAAGACAATATTTCCCGGGAAAAGCTGTAGTTAAAAATTTTCCTACAAAAGGTCCGATTTCTCGGAAAACTGGTAGATTTCTCGTGTAAAAGTTGGGAAAGACCAGATTTCCTGGGAAAAGCTGTAGTTAAAAATTTCCCTTAAAAAAGGCCAGATTCCTCGGAAAACTGGTAGATTTGTTGTGTAAAAGTTGGGAAAGACTAGAGTTTCCGGGAAAATCTGTAATTAAAAATTTCTCTTTAAAAAGTCCCGATTTCTCGGAAAAACTGGTCGATTTCTCGCGTAAAAGTTGAGAAACAACGGATTTCCCGGGAAAAGCTGTAGTGAGAATTTTACCTAAAAAAGTCCAGATTTCTCGGAAAAACTGGTCGATTTCTCACGTAAAAGTTGAGAAACAACAGATTTCCCGGGAAAAGCAGTGAGAATTTTACCTAAAAGAAAAAAAAAAGAGATTTCTCGGAAAAACTGGTAGATTTCTCGCGTAAAAGTTGAGAAACAACGGATTTCCCGGGAAAAGCAGTGAGAATTTTACCTAAAAGAAAAAAGAGATTTCTCGGAAAAACTGGTCGATTTCTCGCGTAAAAGTTGGAAAACAACGGATTTCCCGGGAAAAGCTGTAGTGAGAATTTTACCTAAAAAAGTCCAGATTTCTCGGAAAAACTGGTCGATTTCTCGCGTAAAAGTTGGAAAACAATGATTTCCCGGGAAAAGCTGTAGTGAGAATTTTACCTAAAAAAAGTCCAGATTTCTCGGAAAAACTGGTCGATTTCTCGTGTAAAAGGTAGGAAAGACCAGATTTCCCGGGAAAAGCTGTAGTGAGAATTTTACCTTTAAAAAGTCCAGATTTCTCAGAAAAACTGGTCGATTTCCCACGTAAAAGTTGGAAAACAACGATTTCCTGGGAAAAGCTGTAGTAAGAATTTTACCTAAAAAGTCCAGATTTCTCGGAAAAACTGGTAGATTTCTTGCGTAAAAGTTGGGAAAGACCAAATTTCCCGGGAAAAGCTGAAATTTAGAGAACTTGAATCCCTAAGTAGGAATAAAAAAAATGAAAGTTTTTATGAAAAAAATTTATTGACAAAAATTTTTTTTTATAAATTAATTCTTTTATTGTCATAAGCTCACTTTTAGGATATGGAGCGATAAAATGAAGTTTTTCAGTCTTTAAATTTTTAAATAGAATTTCTCATTGTCGAGGAGGACGGCGATTATAAGCCAGAGAGTCGTCGACCAGAGATTCATCGCCAAAACGGAATCATGGTTGTAGGTCGAGATCGGCTTAAAGTTCCACGGGATCGCATCATGAGTCAACGCCGACCCAATATAGAGCAAAATTGAATTTCGCCCTAAAATCAAACAAAAGTGGCCAAATCGGTCAAAAATGGTGGATAATAACCTGCTTGAATGAATGGCGAGCCTTTCCAGCCGACGAAATAGTCGATAACCATATAAAGAACGGTAAGCGTAAAATAAGCGAGACATGACGTCGTAAATACGAAGGAGAGCGACCAAAGGTTCTTGTTGATAGGGACGATGCCGTCTTCTTGAAACATGTTTGAAAGAAGAAGCCCAAAAGTACCCTTTAAATAAAAATAAAAATTAATTTTTTGAGTGTTTAAGGTTACATAACCTATAAGAGAAAATTTTTGGAGGGAAAAATTTAAGGTTAGGTACATAACCTTAAAAATTTTTGAAGGGAAAAAGTCATAGTTGAGGTTACATAACCTATACATGAAAGTTTTTGGAGGGAAAAAAGAGAGGGTTTTCGCTTTTTTGCTGGTTTTAGACTGATTTTAGGGTGAGAAAACCGATGAAATAAAAAAATATTTTTTTCGGACATACCAAAGGTGGGACCCTATCTAACTTTTTAGGCCTAAAATTTTTATTTATTTTATTTATGATTTGGCCCAAAATGTGGTTTTAGACTGTTTTTAAGGTGAGAAAAACGAATCTGAGGTCGGTTTTGGAATAAAAAAATATTTTTTTCAAACATAGCAAAGGGGGGACCCTATCCAAACTTTTTAGGCCTAAAATTTCTATTTTTTGATTTGGCCCAAAATGTGGTTTTAGACTGTTTTTAAGGTGAGAAAAACGAATCTAAGGTCGGTTTTGGGAAAAAAAAATATTTTTTTCAAACATAGCAAAGGGGGGACGCTATCCAAACTTTTTAGACATAAAATTTTCATTTTTTGATTTGGCCCAAAATGTGGTTTTAGACTGTTTTCAGGGTGAGAAAAACGAATCTAAGGTTCGTTTTGGATTAAAAAAATATTTTTTTCGAACGTACCAAAGGGGGGACCCTATCTAACTTTTTAGGCCTAAAATTTTTATTTTTTGATTTGGCCCAAAATGTGGTTTTAGACTGTTTTTAGGGTGAGAAAAACGAATCTAAGGTTCGTTTTGGAGTAAAAAAATATTTTTTTCGAACATACCAAAGGGGGGACCCTATCTAACTTTTTAGGCCTAAAATTTTCATTTTTTGATTTGGCCCAAAATGTGGTTTTAGACTGTTTTTTGGGTGAGAAAAACCAATCTGAGGTTGGTTTTGGAATAAAAAAATATTTTTTTCGAACATACCAAAGGGGGACCCTATCTAACTTTTTAGGCCTAAAATTTTTATTTTTTGATTTGGCCCAAAATGTGGTTTTAGACTGTTTTCAGGGTGAGAAAAACGAATCTAAGGTTCGTTTTGGAATAAAAAAAATATTTTTTTCGAACATACCAAAGGGGGGACCCTATCTAACTTTTTAGGCCTAAAATTTTTATTTTTTGATTTGGCCCAAAATGTGGTTTTAGACTGTTTTCAGGGTGAGAAAAACGAATCTGAGGTTCGTTTTGGAGTAAAAAAATATTTTTTTCGAACATACCAAAGGGGGGACCCTTTCCTCACTTTTTGGACCCAAAATTTTTATTTTTTGATTTGGCCCAAAATGTGGTTTTAGACTGTTTTTGGGGTAAGAAAACCGAATCTGAGGTTGGTTTTGGGATAAAAAAAAATATTTTTTTCGACCATACCAAAGGGGGGACCCTTTCCTCACTTTTTGGACCCAAAATTTTTATTTTTGATTTGGCCCTAAAATGTGGTTTTAGACTGTTTTTGGGGTAAGAAAACCGAATCTGAGGTCGGTTTTGGAATAAAAAAATATTTTTTTCGAACATACCAAAGGGGGACCCTATCTAACTTTTTAGGCCAAAAATTTTTATTTTTTGATTTGGCCCAAAATGTGGTTTTAGACTGTTTTTTGGGTGAGAAAAACCAATCTGAGGTTGGTTTTGGAATAAAAAAATATTTTTTTCGAACATACCAAAGGGGGGACCCTATCCTAACTTTTTGGACCTAAAATTTTTATTTTTTGATTTGGCCCAAAATGTGGTTTTAGACTGTTTTCAGGGTGAGAAAAACGAATCTAAGGTTCGTTTTGGAGTAAAAAAATATTTTTTTCGAACATACCAAAGGGGGGACCCTATCCAAACTTTTTAGACCTAAAATTTTCTTTTTTGATTTGGCCCAAAATATGGTTTTAGACTGTTTTTAGGCTGAGAAAAACGAATCTGAGGTCAGTTTTGGAGTAAAAAAATATTTTTTTCGATCTAACCAAAGAGACTTTTTTTTCTTTTTTTAAGTTTTGGACCCAAATTTTTTATTTTCATGATATTTTTAACAAGGGTTTTTCTTCAAATTTGTTTGATTTTGATTTTTTTTAAATTACGACTTACATATATTGATGATAAAATCATCCATCGGACTGGTGGGCCTGTAATCGAGTTATAATACAGCAAAATCCGGCCTGCATTTGCTCCCAAAAATACAGTAAACGATGTCATCAATGTTCCTAACAATCCTAAAAATTTGGTCAGCGGTTGTATATTTAAGTGGGGAATACCTTCAGGATCGAAATGTTCGGTGATATGATATATTTTATTGGCAGTCGAGTGTTTGTAGAGGTGGTCGGAGCCAAAGATGAGTCGGTCGATGTATCCGGCAGCTCCTCCGGTGCAGTTTATCCCGGAACCTTTTTCGTGAAGACCTCCTGGACCGATGTAGGATCTAGGGCAGTTGGGATAATGGACGAAGAAGGTGAGATAGCTGTGGATTCCGACGATGAATATCATACACGTCCATTGTTTCCAGCTATTGATTAGATCGTCGATGTATCTGAGTCTTCCTGTAGGCTGTCGATTGCTATTAGTGGGAAGGGAAGAAGCAGGGGCGGATCGGCCTTTTCTTTCTCCAAATATCCCCAAAAATTTAGTTTTTCTTCTCTTTCTGATCATATTTTAATGCTAATTTTCATCAAAAACCTTAGAATCGACATTTTAAGAGCTAATTTTTCTTTAAAAACCCTCAAAATCGAAGTTTCAAGAGCCTTTTTTCGTCCAAAAACCTTAAAATTGACATTTTAAGAGCGAATACTTTTTCAAAATCAACATTTGTAAAGCTTAATTTTCGTCTAAAAACCTCGAAATCAAAGTGCTAAGAGACATTTTTCGTCAGAAACCTCAAAATGAAGGTTTCGAGAGACCAATTTCGAAGACCTCAATTTCGAAGTTTTTCGACGAAAAATTAACTCCTAGAACCTAGATTTTGAAGTTTTTCGACGAAAAATTAACTCTTAGAACCTCGATTTTGAAGTTTTCGACGAAAAATTAACCCTTAAAACCTCGATTTCGAAGTTTTTCGACGAAAAATTAACTCTTAGAACCTCGATTTCGAAGTTTTTCGACGAAAAATTAACTTTTAGAACCTTTCGACGAAAAATTAACTCTTAGAACCTCAATTTGAAGTATTTCTACGAAAAATTAACTCTTAAAACCTCGATTTTGAAGTTTTTCGACGAAAAATTAACTCTTGAAACCTCGATTTTGAAGTTTTTCGACGAAAAATTAACTCTTAGAACCTCGATTTTGAAGTTTTTCGACGAAAAATTAACTCTTAGAACCTCGATTTTGAAGTTTTTCGACGAAAAATTAACTCTTAGAACCTCGATTTCGAAGTTTTTCGACGAAAAATTAACTCTTAGAACCTCGATTTCGAAGTTTTTCGACGAAAAATTAACTCTTAGAACCTCGATTTCGAAGTTTTTCGACGAAAAATTAACTCTTAGAACCTCGATTTCGAAGTTTTTCGACGAAAAATTAACTCTTAGAACCTCGATTTTGAAGTTTTTCGACGAAAAATTAACTCTTAGAACCTCGATTTCGAAGTTTTTCGACGAAAAATTAACTCTTAGAACCTCGATTTCGAAGTTTTTCGACGAAAAATTAACTCTTAGAACCTCGATTTCGAAGTTTTTCGACGAAAAATTAACTCTTAGAACCTCGATTTTGAAGTTTTTCGACGAAAAATTAACTCTTAGAACCTCGATTTCGAAGTTTTTCGACGAAAAATTAACTCTTAGAACCTCGATTTTGAAGTTTTTCGACGAAAAATTAACTCTTAGAACCTCGATTTCGAAGTTTTTCGACGAAAAATTAACTCTTAGAACCTCGATTTTGAAGTTTTTCGACGAAAAATTAACTCCTAAAACCTCGATTTCGAAGTTTTTCAACGAAAAATTAACTTTTAAAACCTCGATTTCCCCTTAAATAGCCAAGGCCCCTGTGAAATGTTTCAGTACCTCGAATTTTTTGCTCTTTCTGCTTTTTTTTGCTCCTATTTTATTTGAAAATTGGCCCTCTCCGGCCCGATCCGCCCCTGGGAAGAAGGAAAGGACTTACGTTGAAACTGCTTTGTGGTAGAAGGAAAATCGTTTCTAATGTCGCCACAATGAAATATGAGATTCCGAGACGTTGGAGGACACCGGGGATGCGGAGGGTTTTGAGGTTGTTGTCGTGGAATGAGTTGAGCGAAATTCCGATAGCGATGAGTGCGAGGCTTCGGAAGAGGACTTTTTTGAAAATCGAAGTGCGAGGGATGGACTGGCGAAGTTTGGACGATACTGAGAGTACGATGCTTACTCCCATTATCCAAGCGAACCAAGGAAAGACGAGGTCTGCTACGGTCAACCCGTTCCATGCTGAGTGCTCGAAAAACCAGTACTTCCCTCCACCGTAGTTCACAAAAAGCATCAAAGCGATTGTAATGCTAAAATTAATAAAAAATGATCCTCAGAGCACCCTGATCACGAATGGGTTTCTGGAAGGTTTGGGGGAAGTGATAGGAGTTGAGGATGTGAGGTACGATTTCTCGGGAAAAAGAGTAGTGCGTGAATAGGTATCAAATGAATTTTCCAGGAAAAGGTTTTAGGGGTGCTTCACTACAAAAGGTAAGATTTCTCGGAAAAACGGGCAGATTTCTCGGGGAAACGGATAGATTTCTTAGGTGAAAAACTAATTTCCCGGGAAAAGGATTAATTTAGAGAAATTTCAACCCAAAAAGGGAAGATTTCTCGGGAAAAACAAGTCAATTTCTTGGGAAAACTGATGAGTTTTTCAAACAGAACACTAATTTTCCAGGAAAAGGTCTTATTTTGGGAAAACTTTCCGCCCAAAAGGGAAGATTTCCCGGGAAAAGGTTAAATTTTCAGATCAAAAAGGCATATTTCTCCGCGAAAGGTGGTAGATTTCTAGGGAAAACTGATGAATTTCTCATTAAATTCCCATACTAATTTCCCGGGAAAAGGAATAGATTTCACAGGTGTAAAAATGATTTCCCGGGAAAATGTTAAATTTAGAGAAGTTTCAGATCAAAAGGGAAGATTTCTCGGGAAATTGGGCAGATTTCTCGGCAAAAGATGGTAGATTTCTAGGAAAAACGGACGAATTTCTCAATAACTTCCCACACTAATTTCCGGGGAAAAGTTTCAGATCAAAAGGGAACATTTCTAGGGAAAGCTGATGAATTTCACAATAAATTCCCACACTTATTTCCCAGGAAAAGGTGTAATTTAGAGAAGTTACAACCCAAAAGGGGAGATTTCTCGGGAAATTGGGTAGGTTTCTCGGTGGAAGGTGGTAGATTTCAATGGAAAAAGGATGAATTTCTCAATAAATTCCAACACTGATTTCCCGGGAAAAGGTGTAAAGAGAAATTTCAGCCCAAAAAGTAAGATTTCTCGGGAAAAACTGGTAGATTTCTTAGGAAAACGGAAAAATTTCTCATGTGGAAAACTTATTTCCCGGGAAAAGGTTTAATTTAGAAAAGTTACAACCCAAAAAGGGGAGATTTCTCGGGAAATTGGGTAGGTTTCTCGGTGGAAGGTGGTAGATTTCAATGGAAAAAGGATGAATTTCTCAATAAATTCCAACACTAATTTCCCGGGAAAAGGTGTAAAGAGAAATTTCAGCCCAAAAAGTAAGATTTCTCGGGAAAAACTGGTAGATTTCTTAGGAAAACGGAAAAATTTCTCATGTGGAAAACTTATTTCCCGGGAAAAGGTAAAATTTAGAGAAGCTTCACCCAAAAGGGGAGATTTCTCGGGAAAAGGAATAGATTCCACAGGTAATTAATAATTTCCCGGTAAAAGGTTTTAGATCAAAAGGAAAACTGATGAATTTCTCAGTAAATTCCCACACTAATTTTCCGGGAAAAGGTGTAATTTAGAGAAGTTACAACCCAAAAGGGGAGATTTCTTGGGAAATTGGGTAGGTTTCTCGGTGAAAGGTGGTAGATTTCAATGGAAAAAGGATGAATTTCTCAATAAATTCCAACACTAATTTCCCGGGAAAAGGTGAAATTTAGAGAAGTTTCACCCAAAAGGGGAGATTTCTCGGGAAAAGGAATAGATTTCACAGGTGTAAAAATAATCTCCTGGGAAAAGGTTAAATATGGAGAAGTTTCAGCCCAAAAGGGAAGATTTCTCGGCAAAAAGTGATAGATTTCTAGAAAAAACGGACGAATTTCTCCATAACTTCCCACAATAATTTCCCGGGAAAAGATTTGAGATCAAAAGGGAACATTTCTAGGGAAAACTGATGAATTTCTCAATAAATTCCCACACTAATTTCCCGGGAAAAGGTGTAATTTAGAGAAGTTACACCCAAAAGGGGAGATTTTCTCGGGAAATTGGTAGTTTCTCGGTGAAAGGTGGTAGATTTCAATGGAAAAAGGATGAATTTCTCAATAAATTCCAACACTGATTTCCTGGAAAAGGTGTAAAGAGAAATTTCAGCCCAAAAAGTAAGATTTCTCGGGAAAAACTGGTAGATTTCTTAGGAAAACGGAAAAATTTCTCATGTGGAAAACTTATTTCCCGGGAAAAGGTTTAATTAGAAAAGTTACAACCCAAAAGGGGAGATTTCTCGGGAAATTGGGTAGGTTTCTCGGTGGAAGGTGGTAGATTTCAATGGAAAAAGGATGAATTTCTCAATAAATTCCAACACTGATTTCCCGGGAAAAGGTGTAAAGAGAAATTTCAGCCAAAAAGTAAGATTTCTCGGGAAAAACTGGTAGATTTCTTAGGAAAACGGAAAAATTTCTCATGTGGAAAACTTATTTCCCGGGAAAAGGTTTAATTTAGAAAAGTTACAACCCAAAAGGGGAGATTTCTCGGGAAATTGGGTAGGTTTCTCGGTGGAAGGTGGTAGATTTCAATGGAAAAAGGATGAATTTCTCAATAAATTCCAACACTGATTTCCCGGGAAAAGGTGTAAAGAGAAATTTCAGCCCAAAAGTAAGATTTCTCGGGAAAACTGGTAGATTTCTTAGGAAAACGGAAAAATTTCTCATGTGGAAAACTTATTTCCCGGGAAAAGGTTTAATTTAGAAAAGTTACAACCCAAAAGGGGAGATTTCTCGGGAAATTGGGTAGGTTTCTCGGTGGAAGGTGGTAGATTTCAATGGAAAAAAGGATGAATTTCTCAATAAATTCCAACACTGATTTCCCGGGAAAAGGTGTAAAGAGAAATTTCAGCCCAAAAAGTAAGATTTCTCGGGAAAAACTGGTAGATTTCTTAGGAAAACGGAAAAATTTCTCATGTGGAAAACTTATTTCCCGGGAAAAGGTTTAATTTAGAAAAGTTACAACCCAAAAGGGGAGATTTCTCGGGAAATTGGGTAGGTTTCTCGGTGGAAGGTGGTAGATTTCAATGGAAAAAGGATGAATTTCTCAATAAATTCCAACACTGATTTCCCGGAAAAGGTGTAAAGAGAAATTTCAGCCCAAAAAGTAAGATTTCTCGGGAAAAACTGGTAGATTTCTTAGGAAAACGGAAAAATTTCTCATGTGGAAAACTTATTTCCCGGGAAAAGGTTTAATTTAGAAAAGTTACAACCCAAAAGGGGAGATTTCTCGGGAAATTGGGTAGGTTTCTCGGTGGAAGGTGGTAGATTTCAATGGAAAAAGGATGAATTTCTCAATAAATTCCAACACTGATTTCCCGGGAAAAGGTGTAAAGAGAAATTTCAGCCCAAAAAGTAAGATTTCTCGGGAAAAACTGGTAGATTTCTTAGGAAAACGGAAAAATTTCTCATGTGGAAAACTTATTTCCCGGGAAAAGGTTTAATTTAGAAAAGTTACAACCCAAAAGGGGAGATTTCTCGGGAAATTGGGTAGGTTTCTCGGTGGAAGGTGGTAGATTTCAATGGAAAAAGGATGAATTTCTCAATAAATTCCAACACTAATTTCCCGGGAAAAGGTGTAAAGAGAAATTTCAGCCCAAAAAGTAAGATTTCTCGGGAAAAACTGGTAGATTTCTTAGGAAAACGGAAAAATTTCTCATGTGGAAAACTTATTTCCCGGGAAAAGGTTTAATTTAGAAAAGTTACAACCCAAAAGGGGAGATTTCTCGGGAAATTGGGTAGGTTTCTCGGTGGAAGGTGGTAGATTTCAATGGAAAAAGGATGAATTTCTCAATAAATTCCAACACTAATTTCCCGGGAAAAGGTGTAAAGAGAAATTTCAGCCCAAAAAGTAAGATTTCTCGGGAAAAACTGGTAGATTTCTTAGGAAAACGGAAAAATTTCTCATGTGAAAAACTTATTTCCCGAGAAAAGGTTTAATTTAGAGAAGTTTCAGCCCAAGAGGGGAGATTTCTCGGGAAATTGGGTAGGTTGGTGAAAGGTGGTAGATTTCAATGGAAAAAGGATGAATTTCTCAATAAATTCCAACGCTAATTTTCCGGGAAAAGGTGTTAAGAGAAATTTCAGCCCAAAAAGTAAGATTTCTCGGGAAAAGCTGGTAGATTTCTTAGGAAAACGGAAAAACTTCTCATGTGGAAAACTTATTTCCCGGGAAAAGGTGAAATTTAAAGAAGTTACAGCCCAAGAGGGGAGATTTCTTGGGAAAACGGATGAGTTTCTCAAATAGAAAACTAAAAAATGCTCTTTACCCTCTGAAAACGTCGACGGAATCATTTCGGAGGACGAGTTCCGCAATCGGCGACGTCGGCGAGATAAGCGGAGACGAATCCTGACTCCTCGAAACTTCATTGTACTGCAAAAATAATTTTTTAAATAACATAAAATATAAATTTCAGACTCACGACAGGTGTTGGAACAGCGACCCTAGCAGGCGAACACCAAGATTTCAAATAACGAACAAAAGGATCTTTAAAACAAGACCATAAAACAGACAGAAAAAAGTAAACAGCTAAAAACAAAAGTGGATCTAAAACAAAAACAAAAAATAAAATAAAAAACATTTTTAGTTATATTTTACCAAAATCTATTTCTTCAGAAGGTTCAATTACATAAAAGTCGACTGTTTTTGATACGTTGACGCCATAATGGACATGCTCTTTAAAATCAAATGTCGCTCTAAAAAAGAGAAAAAAAATGTGGTATGGGGGCACAACATAACTCGAACTTTCTCAAAAAGTTGATGCTCTACAGATCTCTCCACAAACCAGGGGTTGAAATTGAGTGAAATTTATTTTTTGAATCGTTCAATTCAAATTTTAAATTTTATTTTTGGTTCAAAAATAAAATTCAAATCGCTCTAGCTCCTTTTCTATTGTAGCTAGAGACCTGGGGTTGGTCTCATTGGATTCAGCGTTCAAAAATCTACAAATCTATACCATTTAGACACACGATTTTTACCTTTTTCATGGAGAAAGGTGATGAAATCGAAGTAAAGTGCCTTGATCAAAAATCAAGCTGAAAACGGCCTTTTTTGTCGAAAAGTAACCAATTGTAGTCACTTGTAGGCACTCATTTACCCTGAACACGAATTTAAAGGATTTTTAGCTTGTTTTTGATACATTTTTGACAAAAATCGAGGTAAAGTGCCCAGGGGCGGATCGGGCCGCCGGGCTACCGAGCAATCGCTCGGTGGGCCGCTGCCCTCGAGGGCCGGTGAAAGCCAATTTTTTTTTTTTTTTTTTTAACTAAAATAGGAGCAAAAAAAAAGCTGAAAGGGCAAAAAATTCGAGGTACTGAAACAGGGGCCAGGTCTATTCGAGGGGAAATCGAGGTTCTAAGAGTTAATTTTTAGTCGAAAAACTTGGAAATTGAGGTTTTCAGAGTTAATTTTTCGTCGAAAAACTTGGAAATCGAGTATAGCTGAGCTATTCAATAAGTAAAAAAACACTTCTGAGGTTTTTTGAACAAAAATTGGCTCTTTAAACCATGATTTTGGGGTTTCTGACAAAAAATTGTCTCTTTGAAGTTGATTTGGAGTTTTTTTAAACGGAAATTAGGCTTTAGAAATGTTGACTTTGAGGTTTTTTACGAAAATTTGGCTCTTAAACCTTTGATTTTGAGGTTTTTGGACGAAAATAAGGCTTTGCAAATGTTGATTTTAAGGTTTTTTACGAAAATTTGGCTCTTAAAACCTTGATTTTGAGATTTTCGACGAAAAAAGGCTTTTAAAACTTTTATTTTGAGGTTTATGGACGAAAATTGGGCTCTTGTAACTTTGATTTTGAGGTTTCAGACGAAAAATGTCTCTAAAACTTTGATTTTGAGGTTTTTAGACGAAAATTAAGCTTTACAAATGTTGATTTTGAAGAAAAATTCGCTCTTAAAATGTCAATTTTATGGTTTTTGACGAAAAAAGGCTCTTAAAACTTTGATTTTGAGGGTTTTTAAAGAAAAATTTGCTCCTATAATGTCAATTTTAAGGTTTTTAATGAAAAATAGCGTTAAGATATGTTTAGAAAGAGAAGAAAAACTAAATTTTTTGGGGGAAAAAAGGCCGGTCTAGTGGATGCGCCCGGTGGGCCGAAAACGGCCCTGAAAGTGCCATTTTCGTCAAAAAAGTATCGAAAACAAGCTAAAAATCCTTTAAATTCGTGTTCAGAGTAAATGAGTTCCTACAAGTGACTACAATTGGTTACTTTTCGAACCTTGATTTTTGATCAAGGCACTTTACTTCGATTTCATCACCTTTCTCCATGAAAAAGGTAAAAATCGTATGTCTAAATGGTATAGATTTGTAGATTTTTGAACGCTGAATCCAACGAGACCAACCCCAGGTCTCTAGCTTTAATAGAAAAGGAGATATATAGACATGAAAGGAACATCCTATATTTTTGTGATCCCCAGAGCTTCCTGATCACAAATATATAAGTCTCTAGCCTGGGAGCCGCCAAAAAAAAATTTAAAAAAATTTCAAACTTTTTTAAAAAGTTGATGCTCTACAGATCTCTCCACAAACACTAATTTACGAAAGTTACAATTTCGGGGAGGAAAAGAAAAAAAAAAAAATGTCAACTTTCTCAAAAAGTTGATGTCCTACAGATCTCTCCACAAACACTTATTTACAAAAGTTACGGGAGGAAAAAAAATTTAAAA
>JAGWEN010000499.1:0-20673 GCA_018703685.1 Orius laevigatus | reverse complement strand
CTATCGATGATTTATTTTGAGAAATTCGTACGCTTTGAAAGGAGCAACTTTGCATTTGGGAAATATTAAAATTAATTACTTGAAAATAGCGTTTTAAATCGATTTTTTGGTGTGGCTGGCTCACTGTTGTCTTGTAGACACCTTTACCGCTTCTCCACGTTTAGAAAACGCCTGAGTATGTTCCGACTGGTTGAGTCAGACACTTCAAAAATGAAGACGAAATCCGAACTGAGGGGACCTGCGAATGAAACTTTTTAAAAACGTCCTCCCCGTAACCTAAAGATGACATTTCAAACTTTTGTGCAAACCTCGTTTGGTATTGGGTTAGAAAGTTTAAAAAAAAAAAAAAAAAACAAAAAAAAAAAAAAAGGTTTCTTTGTAAGGGTGCTTCAGATTGTTTTGAGTTGGCTTACTTATAGGATAAGAAGGAAAAAGAAACAGTCCTTTTAAATCTAATAGGTTGTAATTGATATGTAGGAAATGATAGAAATGAATGAGGTTCTATATTTCGAGGGTTCTTTGTGACGTAATTGTGACGTACTACTGTGTAGGGAGCCATCTAAACCCACTAGTGGTGGAGAGCTTTGGTACTTTTCTTTACCCCACTTTATGCCACTTAATCCACTGTGGTTAGAGATGAGCCATCTTACTACCACTTTGGTGGCCATTTTACCAGACCCCTTCGGGTGCCATCTTACCCAACTTTGGTGAGCTTTCTTTCTTACCCCTCTTTGGTGCGACTTTATCCCACTGTGGTTTTAGGGTATGGCCCATCCTTTACTCCACTTTGGTGTCCATTTTCCCCACTGCGATTCCATCTTACCCCAACTTTGTTACTTTCTTCTACCCCACGATCTTTGTATGCCCAACTTTATCACTGTGGTTACGGGATGGCCATCTTCAACTACTGCCACCTTTGTGTCCATCTTACTTCCACTTCGGTGGCCATCTTACCCAACTTTGGTACTTTTCTTACCCCACTTTTGGTGCCACTTTATCCACTGGTTGTGATACCTCCTTACCCCTATGGTGGGTGCCGATCTTACCCCAATTTGTACTTTCTTACCTCGCATTTGTTCATTTTACCCAACTTTGATACTTTTGGTCCCCACTTTATGTGCCTACTTGATTCTTCTGTGTGCATCTTAACCTCCCACTTTGCGGTCATCTTTAACCCCACTTTGTACTTATCTTACCCCACTTTAGTGGCACTTTATCCCACTGTGTATACTCTCCTTATCCTATGTGGTGCCATCTTACTCCATTTGGTACTTTTCTTACCCCACTTCGTGGTGCCTATCTCTTACCCCACGTTTTGGTGCCACTTTATCCCCACTGTGGTATCCTTCCTTACCCCTATGTGTTGTCCTCTTACATTTTGTGCCTATGATCCTTTACTACGTGCTTATTGACACAGTTTTTTGGGGCGCTTCTTACGTAATTCGGTGCCTTATTAACCCATTGTGTTTGATGCTTCTCACCTCATTATTGGTGCTTCTTCACCTCATTTTGGTGAATCTTATCCAATTTCTGTTCTTCTTATCCACTAAGGAGCTACTTTACCCTAAAATAACAAAACCATTTTGAGGCCTTCTGATCCCATTTTTGGTGTCTTCTTTCACCGCCCATTTTGGTGCCTTTCCACATCTGAGGCCTTCTGACCGCCATGTTTTGGTGATTCTATCCATTTTCGTGCTTCTTATCCCACTATGGGCGCTTTTTACCCCTCTTGGCTGCTGCTTATGTCCTCTATGAGCCTTTTTAACCCCGATTTTTGTCGCTTTTTCTGAGCAAAGTTCTGAGGCCTCTTTTTACCCCTACGTTTTGTTCTTGTTACCCATTTTTTGTGGTGCTTCTGACTCCCATTGTTTTCGTGCTTCTTATTCCACTATGGAGCCTTTTTACACACACACATTTTGGTGCTTTTCTGGCCAAATTCTGAGGCCTTTTTTACCCATTTTGGTTTCTTGTTACCCCATTTTGGTGATTCAATTAACCCATTTCTGCTTCTATTCACTAAGGAGCCTCTTTACCCCATTTTGGTACTTTATTACCTCAATATTTGCTGTCTTTTTACCACGTTTCCTGAGGCTTCTTACCCCATTTTGGTGTTTCATATCCCACTATGGAGCCTTCTTTATCCCATTTTATGGGTGGCCTCTTAACCCCACAATGGAGCCTTCTCGCCCCACTATGGAGACATTCCTCCACTCCCATTGGGGCGCCCTCCTGCTGTTTACACTAACATACATAGAGTCTCCGCCATCTCACCGACCGCAATAGCTTCTTTTCTTTGAAAAATATCCTCTAATAAAGAGAACCAGTTAGGACAAAATGCCTTTCGAATAGTATATCTCCCTTAACGCTGGAACGTTTGATAAAAATGTCAAGTTATCATTGAGAAGTAAAAGCACGAATGTTTCACGTCCGGGTCCCAATCCCAAAGGATTTCCCCTGAGCCGTCCTTCCCCTCAGAACAAACACGGGCACCCTTTTAAAAGCCATCGACAAAGGCACTTTTTTACCAATTTTCGAGAAACCTCGAGGTATAACGAAAATCTTAAGGCCGGATTTAAGTTGGCGCCCCACTGGAGTCACGCCTTGTAGAATCCAACCCCCACCCCTCTCCTACCCTTCCCACCCCTCTTTTTAAATTATTCATGCCCCGACTTCATCCCCACCGCTGTCGATTAGGTCCTGCGTTAAGTCTCCTTAACTAACTTAGATTCGTCTTCCTCTCTTTCATGCAATATTTTCAACTGGGGAATCGTCCTGATTAACTAATAGAAAGAAACACTGATTTAACGTTAAATTACAAAATTAGAGATATGGGGAGGTGGTGGGGGAAGGTTCAAGGATAGTAGATGGGAGTGGGGCGAGTTATACAAGGTGGAGTTTTGGTTTTCGTTGGTCAATTGGTCTGGGTAAGTTGGGGGATGTGGAGAGGAGTGTTAATAGGAAGTTGATGGGAGTTTTGAGGATGATTGGTGCTAGTGGAGAGGTCTCCCAGGGCCCTAAGTTTTCCATCCATATCACACTTTTTATGTTGTTTTTAGTCAAAAAAGAACCTTCATGTGACAAATTGGTTGTTTAAATGGGGGACACCTGGTATAATCGTTCAAGGGTCATATAATCGATTGGGCGGAAGAATATTTTTATGAGCATTAGAGCGAATCTGTTTCTTAATCTCGGAAAAGGGATCGTCACCCCTCAGCAGAAATATTCTTATGGACAATGGTTGGTCCTCAGTAGACTCCCTAAACGCATTTTCAGGTCTATTCTTTTCCCTAATCATTTCGACGAGTCCAAAAAAACGGATCTAATTTATTCTTTTTCCCTTGACACGGTTTTTTAGAAGGCGCTCTACGATCAAAACTTTTATTTCTTGACGAGAATAAAAGTAAATCCCCCCCCCCCCTTTGAACGAAAAATACCCTTCATGTCACTTGCGATAATTCTCATTAGATTCAGGTGAATATCCTAAACCTCACTACCCTCTGATTACCACCAACTAAACTAATAACCCCTTATTACCCTAAACCACTCTACCCCCCAATTACAATACCACAACTTCCGAACTAAACTCTTGACTACCCCAAACACACAATCTATACACCCACTGAATACCAAAACCCACTAATTATTGATTACCCCGAACTCAACACCCATTAAGTCCAAAAGACCCCCCCCCCCCCCCCCCCCCTGACAGATAAACTCAATATCATTACCACCTGATTACCCCAAACATACAACCTATTATTACCTCAACCAAACTATGTAATACCCCCCCGATTACCAATACCTCCACTACCCCTGATTACAAAAACCAACCTAACCTCTTGACTACCCCAAACACCACAAGCCATACTACCCTCTGAATACCAAAACCCAACTAATTATTGATTACCCCGAACTTCAACACCCATGAAAAGTCCAAAAGACCACCCCCCCGGCCACCTCCTGACAGATTACTCCAATAACCATTACCACCTGATTACCCCAAAACATACTACCCTATGATTACCTCAACGAGATTACCCCAAAACCAACTCCTCTCTGATTACCCCAAAACCCACTCCACTCTGATTACCCCAAACCCATTACTCTCTGATTACCCCAAACCCACTCCCCTCTGTTGCCCCAAACCCACTTCCCTCTGATTACCCCAACCAAACTATACCCCCTGATTACCAATACCTCACTACCCCCTGATTACCAAAAACCACCTAACCTCTTTACTACCCCAAACACCACAAGCCATACTACCCTGTTATTACCAAAACCCAACTAATTATTGATTACGCCGAACTTCAACGCCCATTTAAAGTCCAAAAGAGCACCTGCGCCCCCTTCCTGATAGATACTCCATAACCATTACCACCTGATTACCCCAAACATACTAACCTAAGATTATCTCAACAGATTACCCACCAAAAACCACACTCCCCTCTGATTACCCCAAACCAATACTCTCTGATTACTCCAAACACCACTTCCCTCTTATTACACCCTAACCAAACTATATCCCCTGATTACCAATACCACACTACCCCCCTGATTACCAAAACCCACTTAACCTCTTGACTACCCCCAACACCACAAGCCATACTACCCTCTGATTACCAAAACCCAACTAATTATTGATTACCCCGAACTTCAACACCCATTAAAAGTCCAAAAGACCCCCCCCTCCCTCCCTCCTGACAGATTACTACCATAGTCATTACCACCTGATACCCAAACATACTACCCTATGATTACCTCAACCAAACTACATACTATAAACCCAGATAACCCCAAAACCCACTACCATCTGATTACCCCTAAACCCACTACCCTCTGATTACCCCTAAACCCAATACCCTCTGATTACCCCAAACCCAATACCCTCTGATTACCCCAAACCCACTACCCTCTGATTACCACCTACCTGTAATCATAAACAATAAAATAAATAAATCAAATTACCCCAAACCACTACCCTCGGATTACCCCCAACCCACTACCCTCTGATTACTTCCACCATACTACCCCCCTCCCCCGTTTTCCCAAACCCATTACCGTCTGATTACCCCAACCCACTACCCTCGGATTACCCCCTCCCACGACCGCGATCATCTCATTACCCCAAACCCAATACCCTCTGATTACCTCAAACCCACGACCGCGACCTCTAATATACCCCAACCACATATACTACATTACCCTAATCACCGCTAATGGGGTTTTTTGTGTTTGGATTCTGATTACCACAAGCCCAACACCACTGTTTACCATCAAAACCACTCACCCTCTGTTACCACTCCACCATAACGTACCGCTAGGTTACCCAAACCCGTCACTACCTACTGAATTGTTTGGTTAACCAACCACACTATACCGCCTAATTACCCTACTCGCTAATTGGTTTTGGATTCTGATCACCTACAATCACTAATACCTACTGATAATAACAACAAAACAACTACTACATCTGATTATCTCACACACACTCCCGGTTACCCCACCCACATCACCTCTTCTAATTCTGATTACCGCCCAACCACATTATACCCCTTAATGTACCCTTTGGACGACCCACCTCATAATCATTTCTGATTCTAATTACCTCCCACATAGCTGATTACCATCAACAGTATCCATCATGCATCGCGATATAACCATTCTGGCTCCGGTGCTAATTACCTCAAACAATTAATGTTGTTTATGTCTAAAGACATAAAATCGCTCTAAAATATTTAAAAGATTTCAAATAAAAAGCTCGCCTTCCATTAAACCTACAATGAGATCAGTTGTAAAGGTTCGGACGGTGAAGAGAGAAAACACGAAAGGGGGAACTCACCCCAAGTTGTTACTCCCCTTCCTCCCACCCCTAATTCCACAAAATGTTAATGTTTATTTATAACTACATTTTTCTCACGTCTTTTCAGTCGCAAAGGATTAATTTCTCTATTTAATTCGCACGAAAATCTGAGGTTTTTATCGCCTCGGTCGATACAGTAAATAGGCCAGAGGACCCCTTATTTCCCAAGAGGGCACTCATTTTATTCCCTTCTTTTACTATCCCAACAAAGACTTCTTTTGACCATTTCAAACGCTAAATTAACAAACAAAAAATTTCAGCACTTTTTACCCAATTATTCGCATAAAAAATGACTTCTATGGACACAATTTCCAAACTTAGCTTCATATGATGAAAAAGAATTTCTTCTCATTTTTTCATCAAAAAGAGACCATTTTGGGCTTCTTTCAGCTCAAAAATAACAGTTGTAAATCGGTTCTAGTACAGTAAAAGGAACGTAAAATTAGAAATTCGAGCCTGACCTTGTATTGATTCGGTTTTGCAGGTTAAATAAATAATGAATACTCGCCCTCCCTGGTCGATGATCCTACGAAAGGTTCAAAAGATGTCAAAACTAACATTTTGTGAACATTTATAAAATATTATAAAAAAAATTGAGACCTCCACCCTACGTCTAATACAGTGTTTTGAGGTCAAAAGGTTAAATTGAGTTTTCGTTATTTTCTCTATCAGATTATAAATGATAAAATTCTTTGAAAAATTCATAAAAAGAAGAATCATGAAAAGGAGACTGAAATAGAAGTGCTATTGAAAGGGTCGCTTGAGTTTCGGTGTCATCCGCATGGAGCGCCCTACGCACTACTGACCCCGTTTTCCCTCTAACCTTTCAACCCGGCCTGAGCTCGCGTATTTGATTTTTACCTGAGCTTCTACTACGCTGCACGCTGAAAACATTTTTCTGGCAGCACGAAACGTAAAAACAAGCAGATCCACGTTCTGCAGCAAAACAGATTTGCTGGCTTCAGGCATTTCTTCTTTTAACATTAATTAAAGGTTTACTCTGAGACATATTGCATATGAAAATACACTTGGGATAACATGCTCTAAAAAATTACCTTTGATCTTACTAACTAGTCAATATCTAATGACATGACATTTCTGAATAGGGGGACCACGCACGAACAAAACTTTCAGGTTCCCCGCTTACACGTTCAATATAAGACAAAACTTGTGTGTTTAACTAAAGTCTAGAATGATGCCGCTTTATTTCTCATAATTGTTCGCGTGCTAGGAAACGCGCCTGTCTTAGCGGTCTGCACTAACCTAGACTAAACGCCTTAATCAATATTGGACTTACTAATCCAAAAAACCAGCTTTTAATTCACGCAAAAGCATTAGTCTTGCCGAGACTAGTATAACCATCTATGCGCCTTGAATCTCATAGTCCAGGATTATACAACAAAAATCAAAAACCACGCAAAACATAAGGGTCTTCCAGAACTGTAATCACCATATGCCGCCTTAGATATTTACAGGATCATACTCAAAAAGCCGCCAAAACTTGCAGTAACTTTAAAAAATATCGCGAACGTAAACTCTTGCCGGAACAGATCTGTGCAGGATCACTAGACAATTGCCCTATGACTAGTTTACGCGATCTATATCATGAAAAGCCGCAAAACTTAAAGGGTCGTTACAGGCAGAACTGTACTACTCCGAAAAATTGTGTGCGCCTACGTACCAATTATAGGAAAGTCTACAGTAATCAAAAACCCACGTCGCAAAACATAAGGGTCTTCCAGGAACCTGTATAACCATTGCGCCTTAATATTATCCTAGAGATCATAATAAAACAAGCCGCATAAACTTAAGGGTCTTGGTGCAAACTTTATAAAAAAATTGCGTGCTCTTAAATAGTTAGGATTATAAATCAAAACTACCGCAAAACATAAGGCTCTTGCTAAACTGTAAATATACCATTGCGCCTTAATAGTTAGGATCATAATCAAAAGCCGCAAACTTGCAGAACTTTAATAAAAATTGCGAAGACTTGTGCACCGGAACAGGATCCTTGCAGAACTTTATAAAATTTGGCGCCTTAATAGTTTAAGGTGATCATAATCATACAATGCCAACCCCACGCAAAACTTAAGGGTCTTTCCTCGGCAGAACTTTATAGAAATTGCGCCTTAATATTTAGGATTATAATCAAAAACCCGCAAACATAATTGGTATTTCACGACAACTGTATCAACTATTGGCGCCTATAATATTTATGATCATAATCGAAAAACCACGCAAAACTTAAGGGTCTTTGCAGGACTATATAACCATGACGTACTTACATTTATCGTCATTAAAATGGCATATTCAAAAACTTCATAATCGAGCTTAGCGTAAGAATATGACAGAAAACCTCATCATTTAGCTACGACAAAGTTTCATAATCTAGCCTTTAAAAATAACCATGATCCAAGCTAAAGACGTCACTGTATGTTTAGCTACTAAAACGTCATGTTCTAAAACGCCACTAGTCTAAGCTACAATCTTGCTAATTAATCTAGCTAGTCATTAGTTAGCTAAAGCTTCTAGCTAATTTTACGTAAGCTGGCTTACCTTTTTATAGATGAATATGTTAATAATTTTTAGTAATCATCTAGATTAGCCAATATCTACGCGGGTAAAACTACTGGTGGGATGTAGGTGGTGAATGTGAGAGAAGGGTGAGGTAGGGATGGGAGAGTGAAGGAGAAGGGTTATGAATGGTGGGGGTTATCGTTTTGTGTGTCAGCTGGAAAACCCAATTTTTGAGAAAGTCCCCCAGTTTGCTTAATAATGAAATATTTTTCTTAAATCGTTCCCCCCACTTTGGATGCGTACAAGGGAAGGGCATTAACGTAACGGACACAATACACGACTGGCAAACATGCGTCCGCTTGTCCTCATCATTTTGGATACCGGAAAGCAATAAGGACCGGGATCGATACCTGGCTGGACAATTAATTTTAGTAGACGGTTTTGTTTGTTGTGCAAAACTCAAGAGGGGTAAACGAGGGTTCTAATAAAAGGCAACTGTAACAATCGGTCTCAACATCCCCTCAAACGACTAAATGAATTTTTTTTTTTTTTTTTTTTTTTTTTCAGCTAACCAAAATTACCGTTCCCTCAGACCTTGAGACACAACGTATGGTTGTGAAAATATACTGGACAACTTGAAACCGTTGTTGAGGCGAAAATACAGATTCCGAAAGAGGGCGAGGAGATATCGTACCAGGAGTACGCGGATTGCCCTGATGTGGCCCGTCCTCAAGTCCAAATTGAACTTCTCAAACTCGTAGAGTGAGGAACAGACCACTGGTGGCTAGATACGTCATCGTTAAGCTACGTCCTAATCTAGATACAAGACCCTAGCTAATTGGTATCAACGCTTACATGTGGTCATTATGAAAGTTATATGCGTCATCATCTGGCTAATTAACATCCTAATCCTCTTCCAATTCTTGATGCAAACGACAAAATCTATGCATACTTTTCGTCCATCAAAAAGCTTTATTATACGTCATCATCTAGCTAAACTCGTAACGATCTCAATCCCTTACAATCTTTGGATGAAAATGACGAAAATCTAAGCTAATGTGCGTCATCAAAGTTTTACACTTCATCAATCTAACTATTAATTATCTTAATTGAAGCTTACATTTATGAAAACTAAAAAATGCTCAGCTTACTTTCGTCATCAAACCACGTTTTTTATTACGTCTCATCAGCTAATTAACGATCTTACATCCTTATACAATCTTGATGAATACGCAAAAACACCTAGCTGTACTTTCGTCTCAAAAAGTTTTATACTTCATCATCTATATAATTTAACGATCTTAATCCTTATAAATCTTGATGATAAAACGACACAAATCTAAGTGCTAATGATGACGTCATCAAACGGATAGTTTTATTACGTCATCTCTAGATGAATTTATCGATCATTAATCCCGTAGGATCTTGAATTAAAACGACAAACTCGTGGCTACTTTCATCAACAGTTTTATACGTCATCATAAGCTAATTAATGATCGAATCCCTTATACGATCTGTATGAAACGACAGAATCTAGCTTACTTTTCGTCCTCAAATGGAAGCTGGTATAGACGTCATCATCTAGCTCATTAACGATCTTAATCCCTTACCAATCTTGATGAAAACAATCTTAGCTTACTGCGTCAGCAACAAAGTTTCTATACGTCATCATCTAGATAATTAACGATACTAAATCCCTCACAATCTTGATGAAACTACCAAAATCTAGCTATCTTCTCGTCATACAAACCAGATTTTATAACGTCATCATCTAGCTAATTAACGATCAATTAACCCTTCACAATACTTGATGAAAACTACTAAATCCAGCTACATACTTTCGCGTCATCACAACCAGTTTACACGTCATCATCTAGCTACTGATTATCGACTCTTACTCGCTTTCCATTCTTGATGAAAATCGACAAAACATCTTGCGTCCTTGCGTCATTCAACAAAGCTTTTATACGTCATCACTCATCATCTAGCTATTCACGATCTCTTAATCCGCTGTACATTCTGATGAAAACGACAACATTACCGTAGTCTGTACTTCGTCAGCGACAAACTGCTTTGACCTACGTCTATCATCTAGCTAATTACGATCTCTTAATCCCGCTTACAAGCTGATGAAATCGACAAAATCTAGCTTACTCTTTACGTCATCGTCAGTTAGTTTACCTACGTCATCATCTAGCTAATTAACGATCTTAATCCTACAATCTTGATGAACGACAAAATCTAGGCTTACTTCGTCATCAACAAGTATACGTCATACGTCATCATATAGCAGGCTAATTAACGATCATCTTAATCCTCTTACAATTCGATGAAAACGAAAAACTAGCTTATTCGTCATCAACAAGTTTATACGTCATCATCTAGCTAATTACGTCTTATCTTAGATCTGATAAAAACGACAACTGCTTACTTTCGTCATCAACAAGTATACGTCATCGATCAGCTAATTAACGATCTTAATCCTTACAATATTGACGAAAACGGACTACTTGACTACTATTATTGACGAAATCTACTTACTTCGTCATCAACAAGTTTTATATACGTCATCATCAAGCTAGTTAACGATCTTAATCCTTACAATCTTGATGAAAACACAAAATCTAGCTTTGTCGTCATCAACAAGTTTATACGTCATCATCTAGCTAATTAACGATCTTAAATCCCTTACATATCGTGATGACAAAAATCTAGCGCTACTTTCATCAAAAGAGCGTTTATACGTCATCATCTAGCTAATTAACGATCTCTTAATCCTTACAAGTCTGTGATGAAAACGAAGACAAAATCTCAGCTTACTTCTCGTCATCGACAAGCTATATAACTACGGTCCATCATGCTCGCTATGATTTATAAATCGATCTTAAGTCCCTTACAAATCTTGATGAACAACGACCAGATCGATGAGCTGTTGACTGCGTTGCTCGACACAAGTTTTATATGTATTATCTCATCATCTAGCACTAGATAACGATCGTTCATCCCTTACGGCGATCTGATGGATGAAATGACGTACCAAATCTAGCTATATGGTGCGTCGAGTCACAAGTGTTTTGATACGTCTATCATCTAGCTAATTAATCGATCTTATATCCCTTATACAATCTTGATTGGTGGTGGAAAACGACATAATGTCTCGCTCAATTTGTGTGGCGTCGTTTGATCAAATACAAGTGTTTTCATGACGTCCTCATCTAGCTAGATTACGATCTTAATCATCCTTACGATCTGAGTGAAATCGACCAAATGTCTAGCTAATGTGCGTCCATCACAACGTTTTATACGTCATCATCTGCTAATGACATCGATCTGAATCGCTGGTTACAGGATTCTATGAGGAACAAACGGCGACACAGTCTAGCGTCTGTGCGTCATCACAGCAAGTTTAGGTACGTCACTTCATCTAGCTAATTAATCGATCTTAATCCCTCTGTACGATCTTGATTTGAAAACGACAAAATTTTAGCTTACTATTTCGTCATCAACATGCTGTATACGTCATCATCTAACTAGTTAAACTGATCTTAATCCCTTACGATCTTGATGAAAAAGACAAAATCTAGCTTACTTTCGTCATCGACAAGTTTTATACGTCATCATCTAGCTAATTAACGATCAATCACTTACGATCTTGATAGTAATTTGCACCCTTGTTATTGGTTCGGAGGGGGGTCTAGTTTTAGGAAGTTTCTTTGATCTCTAAAAAAAAGCTTCCTTTTTGGAACTCAGCTAAAAATTCTCCCCCTAAATTTTCTCCATATTAAACGCGTTCCAGAGATCGATTCAACCCGTTGCCAATTACGGTTTAAATTACTAATATCCCTCCTTGATTGGGGTTTCTGAAATTGACGTAGAGTAGGAAAATCTCGTGTTTCAGAGGTCAGAGGGGGGCCCTTGAAAGTTGAATCTTTCCCTTTTGTTACAGAGAAACCAACAAAAGGACAAGAAGAGCAATAACATATCGGGAAGTTTCTTTTTAAAAATTCATTTTGGAAGGGCACAATAACTTTTCATTACTGCTCCCTATCATGAATATGAATCGCCCTTTCCATCCGAATACGTAATTTACATCAAAGGGCTTTTATAATTCACTAGGAAAAACACATTTTTAGCTCCAAAAACGTCTGAAAATAACTCTTGAGTTTGTTTTCTATGTTTCAATCGTTAAAGTACAATTAATGAGAGGAGAAAAAAAGGTACCAAAGGGAGAGTTGTTACACAAAAGTTAAATGAAGTTAAGGGGGGAGAAGGGGGATTAGGAATCGTAATTGGACTAGCAAGGGTGACCGGGGGAGGATGATTGTGGGGTTTGCTTTTGAAATTAACGCGTCATCCACAGATGAATACGTTTGCCGACACCTTGACGGAGAAGGAAAGTCCTAATTGCGAATTTGCCGCGATATTCAGAGGATTTTTGAATTTCAAGAGGTCACCAAAAGCGAATTTCAAACGGCTCTGATCAAATTTAGACCCTCTTGGGACTTGATTGTCGAAATTCGAGCTGATTTCGAAATTTTCAGGAACGCGTTGAGTTTCGCCCTGCCAAGTGTATATAACTATACTATATATACTATACTACTTACTTAGTATATACTATATCTATATATATATATAAATTATATTACTATATAGATTATATATATATATATATATATTAGTATATAACTAATATATATAGTATATATAATATATACTTTATATATATATATATATATATAGATATATTATAGTCTATTATATTATATATATATAGTATATATATATATATTATATAGTATTATATATATATTATACTATATATACTATATACTATACTTATATACTTATACTACTATATACTATATACGCCTTTTGAGAACCAAAGAACCATAATATAAAAGTTTTTAAAAATTGATAACTTCCCCATTGTCGAGGATCTCATTAAAGTTCCGACTCCAATTATAATTCAGGGTTGAGAAGACAAATTGAGTTTTCATCTTGATAAGAAACTTTCGTGAAACTCCAATTCATGACGTCATTGTGCATTTCCAGGTGTATGATTGGTGGATGAAAGACATGTACTTAGGCGTCCGACTTTGCCTTCCCATAAACGTCAACCCGGGGATGGTCTTCCCACCGCGGCAATTCAAAGGATTCGCCGACATTGCACGATATGGCGCGAGAATCATAAAAGAGTTGTCGCTTTATAAGGATAATTAGACAGGTAAGGTTATATAACCTAAAATATCAATTTTTGACGTTTTTAGGCGGGATATTCCGATCGAGAAAGCGACGAGTCGTGAAAAAGGACAACCTTTGTGTATGGAGCAGCATTACAGGTTGATGACGTCATACAGAATGCCGGGAGTGGAATGCGACACCCTGAACAGCACGGAGCCCAACGGTCCCAGAAAAGATCAGCACGTGATTCTTGCATGTCGGAACAAGGTTAGCTCATAACCTATTTTGATTTTTAAAAACCGCATTTTTTAGTTTTATGCAGTCCATTTGAAAAGGGAAAACGAAATTTTGAGCGAAGATGACATCGCTGGTCATATTTTGCACGTTCTCGAAAGCAGCACTGACACCAAAGTTTCTGCTATTGGCCTCCTGACGTCACAGCCGAGGAACGTTTGGGCCGAAAACCGCGAAGCGTTGGCTCAATGTGAGTTTGTTTTTTTATAAAAATGCGGTAAAATGATGGATTTTAGATGAAGAAAACGTTTGAAAGTTTTGGCCTCATAGAGAACAGTTTGGCGATCATTTGTCTGGATCAGAAGTCGCTGAGTGATAAGTTTCAAAGGAGAGGGTATGGTAGAGGTGGGGAAAGGGATGACGTCAGGGGTACGTGATGAGACTAGCATGGCTCACCAGATGCTCCACGGTGGCGGATCGCAGAGCAACACGCCGAACCGATGGTTCGACAAAACGATCCAAATCGTCATCGGAGTCGATGGCGTCAACGGCCTCTGCTACGAGCACTCATCCTCTGAAGCAGTAGCACTCATCGGAATCATCGAAAACATCCTTGACAACTGCGCCAACCTTTCCGAAGAACCGCTATCGACCTCAAGCACCGCTCTTCAAGAACTCCATTGGGCAGAAACTCCTTTCTTGACCAAATCGTCAACGAAGCAGCTCGCTCCATCGACAAGTAACATCAAAACTTCAATGCCCCCTCGATACCACATTTTTTTAATTCCTTTTTTCAGTATGATCGAAGACCTCGATTTCTACGTCTACCGCTACGACAACTATGGAAAAAATTTCATAAAATCCTGCAAAGTCAGTCCAGATGCGTACATCCAAATGGCACTCCAACTCGCCTATTACAAGTATATTCCAATAAATTTTATCATTTTATTTAAATACAATTCAGATTATACGGAAAGCTGGTGGCGACTTATGAAAGCGCTTCGGTGAGGAGGTTTCAAAAAGGTCGGGTTGACTGCATCAGATCTGCGTCATGGGAAGCCTATCAGTGGGTGTCGTCGATGACAGTTCCCGAAGAGAACCGGCGACCCTTTAATTCCGACAAAAGAGTTACGTTTAGCCTCGTTACAGTATGTTGAGTATTTTTACCTCCATTTTGGAAAACCTCTTTATAACCTTCTCTAATTCCAAAATGGAGGAGCATTAAACAAATTCATTTCTCCCTCATCTAAACCATTTTATCCCCTCCTAACCCCAGGGGGGTGAGGCAATGGTATTCTTACAATACTAAATGTGGGAATAAGAATTTTAAAATTATATAGTATATATCTATATATATATATATATATATATATATATATATATATATATATATATATATATATATATCATATTGCCGCCATCTTGCACCTTTTCTTCTATAGATTTCCAATACGAGATTTTTAAAAAGAAATGTTGCTTATAGGAGGCTGAAAGTTGGCGTTGTTTGATGCAGCGGTTAAAAAACAGACGGAAATTATGGTCGAGAATATTCTAGGAGAAGGGATAGACAACCATCTTCTCGGTTTACGTGAGCAGACGAAACTTATGGGGCTTTCGACTCAACTTTTTAGCGACGAGTCGTACTCGAAGTTGAACCACTTCGCCCTTTCGACTTCCCAGGTGGCGACACGTGTCGGTTTCATGGGTTACGGTCCGGTAGTCCCAGACGGATACGGCGCCTCCTATAACATCTTCCCGGATTCTCTCGTCTTCTGCCTTTCCGCCTTCTACTCATCAGAAACCACAAGCACCCCACGATTTCGCCCAAAGCCTCGAAGAAAGCCTTAACGCAATCCAAGCTTTACTCCAGTCCAGAACATAAAAAGGTTTTTTATTATTTTTTAAGAGAAATTAATTTTGGTAGTGATAATTAGTACTTCTGTGATCATTAAGTTACCTTGTTATCAAATTTTAAAATTTTATCAAGTGACACAGCCATGCGGAATTTAAAAAAAATTATTATTTTAGTTCATGCATAATTCCACACGACTGCGCCACTATTGCAACTTTTATTTTATTTTATTATTATTTTTGGATTAACATTCTATCGAATGTGACCAAGAAACAATACATATCAAAAATACATATCATTAATAATAAGCCTAGATTTAAGAAAAAAAGGGTCGTTTTCGTGATAAAAATATTTTATTAAACAAAAGAATATTCAGTGTTATCTTAGAAAACTCAAAGTTTTCTTCGATTTTTGTTATGTTTACGATTTGTGTTGCTTAAAAGAGAGAAAAAAACACATAAAATGTGTTATATAGATGCTGTTTAGGCAGATTTGCACGTGTATTAGCAATAGTATTCTAGTCGTACCCTATAGTTGGAAGTTTAAGGGATGCTTAAACATTTTTTAGGGTTATGAGTGAAAGGGCGCCATTTTTTGAGGTTACTTAGAAACAAAAATGGCGTCAATTTTATTTAGAGGCAGGAATTTTCATTGAAATATCTTAGTTAACAATTTAAATTATTTTAAAGATTATATAAATTATAATCATTCCTATGTTATGATCTCACATTTAACAGTATTATTTTGTCATATTTTGGGCCTATTTTTAAAATGGTTTATAAATGGCTCATCTGGAGACCATTTTGCTTTAACTTAAAAAAAACGCACTTTTAGCATTTAAGTGTTTGGTGTCTATTTGTATCAGGGAAAAAATAGAATCCTAGTAATTAAAAATCTCACTTTTAGTGCGGCTCCGCACAGTATTCTTGTCCAAAGTGGAAACAAAGATATGCGCAAATTTAAAAACAAAAGAGTTCATTAACTAATTCGCTCAGATTGTATTCGCAGCATCTCATTTAAATGTATTGCTAGAGTAGAATTGTTGTTTGTTTGTCAGTCTGAAATAAGTGCGGCTTGGCATATCGATACATATCATATATGACTTGAGTGTTCATTGTTATTTGTATAAATAAATGTGTTTTAATGTGGTGAAAATATTTTATTTTTCTATTCGCGAGGAAGATGAGGTCTAAAATTTTGATTAAATGGTCGCCCATCTCTGTGGTGAAGACGCATGGGGGTTTGAACTTCAATAGCGTTTCTGTCTGGACCGTCGGTGCTCATTAGAACTCGATGATCTCTTACCTAAAAAAATAGGATAACATTAAAAAAAATAAAAAGGATAAAAATCTGTGAAGAAGTTATTATGTAGATTAGAAAAAGAGGGGAGAAGGGAAGTGTTATAAACAGAGGGGAAGGTATATTAAAGAGAGGAAGAGAGCAGGTTATAAAAAGAGTGGAAGATTATAAAAAGAGGGAAGGTTATAAAAAGAGGGATAGGTCTAGATTGAATAGGTTATATTATATTTACTTTGCTTTGACGATGTTTGGCTTGGACGAAGTAGCAGGCTGTTTTGTCTTTCGATCTGTTACAAGTTCAATTCCGATGAATATCCGACACCTCTGACGTCACCTATGATGTCATATTTGCTTTTCAAGTCGTTCATTTTTTGCAGGACGTAATTTCCGACGTCATTGAGCATGTTGGATCAAGTTGTCCCTTCGATGACTTCCATGACGGCCAAAGTGGCCGCACAAGAACCGGATTCCTCGCATACTAAATTTTTGTAATTACAGTCCTGACTATTCTAAAAAGGTATGACCAGTCAAAAAGGGTAATGACTAATGACTAGTCAAGCAAGTAGTTCTGACCAGTCAAAAATTGGTCCTGACTAGTAAAAAAAAGAAAGAAAGAAAATCACTCACCAGCGCAACTAGTTAAGACCATTTTAACCAGTAAAGACCCATTTTACTAGTTAAAGTCCTCTATTTAACTAGTTAAAGCCTTTTTAACTGGGTTAAACCATTTTGATTTAGCCTAGTAAAAGCGCATTTTTCTTAGTTAAGCCAATTTTTTCGTCTAGTTAACGTCATTTTTTAATAGTAAACCATTAATTTTAAGTAGTAAACCATTTTTTAACTAGTAAAACCATTTTTATGTTAGTGAACCATTCTTTATGCTTAGTAAACCATTTTTTTAACTAGGTAAATCCATGAACTAGTTAAACCATTTTTTTAACGAGTAAAAGCGCATTTTTTTAACGAGTTAAACGTCATGTTTAACTAATTAAATTATTTTTTAACTAATTAAACCTCTTTTTTAATCAGAAAAATGGTTAAACCATTTTTGATTAACTAGTAAAACCATTTTTTCTTAGTTAAAGCGCAATTTTTTTACTGGTTAAGGCGCATTTTTTAATAGTTAGACCATTAATTTTAAGTAGTAAAAGCCCCATTTTTTAACTAAGTTAAAGCCATTTTTACTAGTTAACCGCATTTTTAACTATTTAAAGCCATTTTTTACTATTTAAAAACAGTGCTATACTAGTTAAACCATGATTTTAACTAGTTTTGAGCCATTTGTTACTAGTTAAACTCATTGTTTTAACTAGTAAAACCATTTTTAACTATTAAAACCATTTTTTAACTAGTAAAACCCATTTTTAACTAGTTAAACATTTTTAACTAGTTAAACCATTTTTCAGCAAACTGTAACATTTGTGAAAACCATAATTTTAAGTAACCCATTTAGTGTAACCATACTAAACTAAACCAGAGCTAGTAAACCATTTTTTAACTAGTTAAACCATTTTTTAACTAGTAAAACCATTTGTTAACTAGTTAAACCATTTTTAACTATTAAACCATTTTTAAACTAATGAACCCCTTTTTTAATGTTAAACCATTTTTGATTTAACTAGTAAAACCATTTTTCTAGTTAAACACAACCCTTTTACTAGTTATAAACCATTTTTAATAGTTAAACCATAATTTAAGTAGTAAAACCTTTGTAACTAGTTAAACCATTTTTTAACTATTTAAACCCTTTTTAACTATTAAACATTTTTTAACTAGTTAAACCATTTTTTAACTAGTGTAACTTTTTAACTAGTTAAACCTATTTCAACTAGTGAAACCTTTTCTACTAGTTAAACCCGTTTTTTAAACTAGGTTTAAACCCTTTTTTTAACTATTTAAACCCTTTCCATGTTACTAAACCTTTTTTTAACTAGTTAAACCTTTTTTAACAGTTAAACCTTTTAATAGTTAAACCCATACACTAGTTATTAAATTCTAAACTAGTTAACTTTTTTAACTATAAACCTTTTTCAATACTAGTTACTCTTTTTCTTAACTAGTTAACACTTTTTCAATAGTGTAACCTTTTTTCTACAGTTACCCGATTTTTCAACTAGTTAACCTTTTTTTAACTAGTTAAACCTTTCTTTAACTAGCTAAACCTTTTTGTAACTAGTTAAACCCTTTTTTAACTAGTTAAACCTTTTTCAACTCTAGTTAAACACTTTTTTTACTATTTAAACTATTTTTCAACTAGTTAAACCATTTTCAACTAGTTACCCTTTTTCTAATAGTTAAACCCGTCGTTAACTATTTTAACTAGTTAAATCCTGTTTAACCAGTAAACGATTTTACTAGTTAAACATTTTTTTTTTTACTATTTAAAAACCATTTTTTAAACATTTAAACCCTTTTTCTACTAGTTAAAAACCCGTTTTTTTAACTAGTTAAACCCGTTAAATTATTAAAAACCACCCCCAAAAAAAAAAAAAAAAAATTTGTTACTAGTTAAACTTGTTTAAATTATTACAAACAAACAAACTTACGGTGTTGAAATATTCCATGCCGAGGTCGACGAAACTTCGGGCGATCTTTTCTGTGGTAACGATGGCAGCGGACTGGATGACCGTTTCCCATCGATTTGCCAATCGTGACGATATCGGGACCCATCTGAAGCTGGTAATTGCCCAATAATGAGTTCCCGATCTCCCGAAAACCAATTTGGACTTCATCAGCGTATACAGATTCCCCCAGCATCCCTCACATGTCTTATAACATTTTCAAATAATTCGCGGCAGCATCAACTGCCCCCGCGAGCTCGGTGCCGACTCCGCTAAAAGCCGCTATCTTCCGCCAGATTTCGTCCATCCTCAATCATCACACGAACATCATCGCATACTTTTCGCAACATTTTCCTCACCGTTGGAATACTTCCTCGGTACGGATCTGGTATCGGAGCCTTAAAAAAACATCAAAAAAGACCTTAAATATCCAATACGTACAAAACATGGACCCAATCTTTTTCGGAAATCGCCTGCTTTAAATTTATAGGCGAAATATCAATTAATGAAGCTTAATATGGCATGATATGCACTAAAAATAGAAGATTAGCAAACAACATATACAAGTTATTTTAGTATTCTATAGATAAGATAGGCGATTTTTAGTGTTTTGTTTTTTCATTCAATGGTAATATAACTTTTTTTGTCTTACAAATCCAAGCAGATGACGTCCTTATGCTTGGTGTATGCTCGGGCCATCTTAAGGCCAAATCGTTCGCTTCGGAGCCTGAATTTGTAAAAAAAGCAGACGGACAAAGGGTCGGGGAAGGTTTCGGAAATTTTTGAGCGCACAAAACCGAGATTGTCGTGGAGGAACGAGTGTTGGTGTTCAGCGATGCCATTTGTTCCGCTGACCTCTCACCACAGTTTCATCGCAGTGTCCCACTAAAAAAAGCTTATAAAATTATAAACTACTAGACTATTTACCGTGTGCGACATTATTCAGCAATCGGAGATATTCTCGCCCTTTTCGTCGTACAAAAATTGACCTTTTCCTCGCACGATTTTCAGCGGGTTGTCTCTAAAGAAGAGCTCACAAGATTCTCTAAAGATAAAATTAAAATTAATTTAATTAAAATATTATTACCCGATATGTTTTTTGCGTAAGTTGATTGTGTCGCTTTTGGACATCCGCTCGGAGGTTCCATTTTTAAAAACTTTTTTTT
>JAGWEN010000498.1:0-85255 GCA_018703685.1 Orius laevigatus | reverse complement strand
CTGATGTTAAAGTAAATTTAATTTATTATTTTCAATTTCTTTAGATATAAATGAGATTTTAAATGAACTAGGTGGTTCTTTGGGATTCGCCCCGTGGGTCTCGAAACCCCAACCGAGTCTCTTGCTCTACAATCTAAATTCACTTCGATTTTTATTGATAAAATGATCAAAATTGATGAAAAACAACTGAATTTTTACTTTTTTTCATTGTAACTTGGTTTTAGTTCTTTTTTTGTTCAGATTGTTACAATTTTTTTGTGGCCACCAACAGGGAAAAGTCAGGATTTTGGTTTTGTCTAAATGTTGGTTTTAAATGGTTTTTGTAAACTTAAAAATTGGGGTTTTGACCTACAAATCGGACAAAAGATAGAGCTTGTTGTTGGAATCCCCCAAATTCTAAAACAAACCCTCCTACCCCCAAATGTAACACCTAAAAGTCCCGTTTTTTACTTTTCACCCCCAAATTTACATTAATTTAAGCCAATTTTCCTCCAAAATCCATCCAAAAATTAAATTTTGTTTCAACCCCTCCTACCCCAAATGTCACACCAAAGATTCCAAATGTTTATCCCATAAAATTAACATACAAAAGGTAATTTTTATTGTAAACCCCAAATTTTAAATTTTCCTTCAAAATTCATTCAAAATAAATTTTTTGTTTCCTACCCTCCAAATGTCACACAAAAAGCCCCATTTTGTCTAATCCCACAGAATTTAGGTAAAAAATATAAAAAACTTACTCTAAAATTCTACCAATCAAGCCAATTTTCCTCCAAAATCCATCCAAAAAATGAATTTTTTTTTCGACCCGTCCTACCTCCAAATGTCACACCAAAAAGCCCCATTTTTGTCTTAAATTCTCCAGAATTGAAGTACAAAAATTACTCTAAAATCCCCAGAAAACACGGCAAAAGGTTTACCCCCAAATGTCACACCAAAAAGTCCTTTTTTTTCTTTATCCCTCAATATTAACATCAAAAAAGGTCATTTTTATAGGAAGCCCCAAGTTCCAATTTTCCTAAAATCCATCCAAAAATTAAATTTTGTTTCAACCCCTCCTGTTCCCTAAATGTCACACCAAAGAGTCCTTTTTTTTTAAATCGTTATCCCACAAAATTAACATAAAAATAGGTAATTTTTATTGGAAACCCCAAAGTTCAAATTTTCCTTTGAAATTCATCAAAAAAAAAATTTTGTTTCCTACCCTCCAAATGTCACACAAAAAGCCCCATTTTTGTCTAATCCCACAGAATTTAAATAAAAAAAATATAAAAAACTTATTCTAAAATTCTACCAATCAAGCCAATTTTCCTCCAAAATCCATCCAAAAAATGAATTTTTTTTTTCGACCCGTCCTACCTCCAAATGTCACACCAAAGAGTCCTTTTTTTTAAATCTTTATCCCACAAAATTAACATAAAAATAGGTAATTTTTATTGGAAACCCCAAAGTTCAAATTTTCCTTTGAAATTCATCCAAAAAAAATTTTGTTTCCTACCCTCCAAATGTCACACAAAAAGCCCCATTTTTGTCTAATCCCACAGAATTTAAATAAAAAATATAAAAAACTCATTCTAAAATTCTACCAATCAAGCCAATTTCCCTCCAAAATCCATCCAAAAAATGAATTTTTTTTTCAACCCCTCCTACCTCCAAATGTCACACCAAAAAGCCCCATTTTTGTCTTAAATTCTCCAGAATTGAAGTACAAAAATTACTCTAAAATCCCCAGAAAACACAGCAAAAATTTTACCTCCAATTGTCACACCAAAAAGTCCTTTTTTTTTTCTTTATCCCCCAAAATTAACATCAAAAAAGGTAATTTTTATTGGAAGCCCCAAATTCCAATTTTCCTAAAATCCATCCAAAAATTAAATTTTGTTTCAACCCCTCCTGTTCCCTAAATGTCACACCAAAAAAGTCCTATTTTGTCTACAATCCTCCAAAATAAACCTAAAAAAGGTCATTTTTATTTTAACTCCCTCCCCATAAATTCCAATAAGCCATGTTTTTTCCAAAACAACTTACATTTACTCCTCTAAAATTCCATGACAAAAAAAATTTCCCAACTTCTCCTGTTCTCTAAAATGTCACACCAAAAGTCCCATTTTGTCTTAAATCCTCCAAAATAAACCTAAAAAAGTCATTAAAATCCCTCCCCAAAAAAGAAAAGGTTTTCCCTACCCCCCAAATGTAACACCAAAAAGTCTTTTTTTTTATCTCGAATCCCCCAAAAAGGTCATTTTTATTTGAAAACCCCCCAAATTCCAATAAGCTGAGTTTTGTCAAAAACAAACCTTCACATCCTAAATCCTAAAGTTCCACATCCTAAATGCCAATTTCCTGAAAATCCCCAAAAAATCATTTCTTTCAACCCATCCTACCCCCAAATGTCACACCAATTCCGGTTTTTTTCTTCAATCCCCCAAAGTTATTGTCCAAAAATAAATTCTGTGGTTTTGACCCAATAACTGGTTTTTTGATTAAAAAAAAAAAAATTTCAAAATATTTTTATTTATTGTTATTTATGTATTACTTATTGCCAATGACCTTGACGTTCTTATTTGTTCGTTATCACTAATTTCTGGTTTTCAATTTGTTATCTTTTCATTAGAAATACTGTTAATGTTTTAAAGTTGTCGCAATTTTGCATGTCGAATCTTCTTTTCGGTTTCCAAGTTTATTTTTTATTGGGCACGTTTTAAAAAGTAACAAAAAACAAAAAATTATTTATTTTCTCTTATCAGAATATAAACAAACTTGTTTTTTCAATTGATATTTTTCTGAAGGTTCCATGTTTTTCTGCAATTATTTGGGGTAAAAGTTGATTTCAAAAATTCTGGATACCTTTCCGGTCACCTCATGATCCTTTCCTTGGACTTGGGACCAAGCTAGGAACCTTAAGAACTTTATTTGTACCGAAAACTCAGTTTGAATCCGTGGTTCCCAAACTGGGGGTCATCAAAAACCTTAAAATCTACATTTTAAGAGCCAATTTTTCACTAAAAACCTCAAAATCAACATTTGGAAAGCCTAATTTTTGTCCAAAAACCTCAAAATAAAAGTTTTAAGAGAGAATTTTCGTCAAAAACCTCAAAATTAAGGAGACATTTTTTTGTAAAAAACCTCGAAATCAACATTTTTAAAGCCCAATTTTCGTCCAAAAACCTCAAAATCAAAGTTTTAAGAGCTTTTGTCAAAAATCTTAAAATCAAGGTTTTAAGAGCCAAATTTTCGTCAAAAACCTCTAAGTCAACATTTCTAAAGCCAAATTTTCGTTTAAAAAAAATCTCAAAATCAACTTCAAAGAGCCAATTTTTCGTCGAAAACTTCAAAATCAACATTTATAAAGCCTAATTTTTGTCCAAAAACCTCAAAATCAAAGTTTTAAGAGACAATTTTCGTCAAAAACCTCAAAATAAAGGTTTCAAGAGCCAAATTTTCGTCAAAAACCTCAAAATCAACATTAATTGTAAAGCCCACTTTTCGACCAAAAACCTCAAAATCAAAGTTTTAAGAGCCTTTTTTCGTAAAAAATCTCAAAATCAAGGTTTTGAGAGCCAAATTTTCGTCAAAAACCTCAAAATCAACATTAATTGTAAAGCCCAATTTTCGTCCAAAAACCTCAAAATCAAAGTTTTAAGAGACAATTTTTCGTCGAAAACTTCAAAATCAACATTTATAAAGCCTAATTTTTGTCCAAAAACCTCAAAATCAAAGTTTTAAAAGACAATTTTCGTCAAAAACCTCAAAATGAAGGTTTCAAGAGCCAAATTTTCGTCAAAAACTTCAATATCTACATTTGTAAAGCCCAATTTTCGCCAAAAAACCTCAAAATCTACATTTTTAAAACCCCAATTTTCTTCAAAAACCTCAAAAATTAAAAATTAACATTCAAAAGTTTGGGAACCTCTGGTTTAAATGAACCCTGTAGTAGGTTTTTCTTGGTTATGTTTTTCCTTTGACATTTTATGATTATCACTGGTTCTAATCACTTCAAAATTTGTGCAGGTACAAGCTATTTATGACTTCCAAGGAGAACCGAGTTCGTCAGAGCTGACCATCACCACCGGCGAAATATTGACGGTGACCCGCCAAGACGTCGGCGACGGATGGTGGGAAGGAACGAATCAAAATGGCGAAACCGGACTTTTCCCCGCTGCATATGTTGAGGTTGGATTTTATTAAAAATAAAGACTTTTAACAATTTCCAAGTAGAATTATGAAGCAACCGATTATTGGGAAGAAGAATGGGACGACGATTGGGGCGACAGCTCGCCTCCTTCAGTTCCTCCGCCAGCGGCGCCGCAAATGGCGATACCACAGCGCCCCGCTCCTCCTAGCACCGAATTAAGTGGTAAATCATAAAATTCAACTTTTCATTAATTTTTTTTTCCCATAGTAAAAAGTAACGATGAATCTGCTGGACAAGTATTCGGTCGTAAAAACTTCAATCGGCACTCAACATTTTTAAAAACGGTCGGCGAAAATTACATTTTGGGAGGAGCTAGTAGGCCCGTTCCTGAAACTGAAAGGGTGAAAATTATCGATGGGGGTGACTATGGCTTTATGTGGTCGCCCATAACGGAGCCTTACTATTGCATAGTGGCATCTCCAAAAAAAGAATCCAAACTCAAAGGGCTAAAAAGTTACATCGCCTATCAAATCACACCTTCTGTAAGCCCAGAAAAAAACGTTTTTCTCATTAATTTATTATTTTCCAGTTCAATAACATTCAAGTTTCAAGACGATACAAGCATTTTGATTGGTTGCATGAACGTCTAGAAGAAAAATATAGTTTTATTCCCATACCTCCACTTCCAGAGAAACAAATACATGGTAATTTTCTTATTTTTAGCATATTTTTAAATTTTTTTTTTTTTTTTTTTTTTAAGGGCGATATGAAGAGCAATTTATTGAACACAGAAAAAACCAGCTTCAAGCTTTCGTTGATTGTGTTTGTCGTCACCCTGTTTTATCAAGGTAAGATAAAAATTGTAATTTATTGTGATATATATATATAATATATATATATATATATATATATATATATATATATATATATATATATATATATATATATATATATATACATATATCAGCAACCTGCAGAACCTTGTAATTTATGTGTCTATTTATGCTAAAAGGGTCAGTTATAACAAAAAGCCTGAAAAAGTGACATTTTTTGACTATTTTTTATGTTTTCTCGTAGAAATAAATTTAATAAAAAATTTGTATAAAGGTGAAAATTACTTAAAAACATGTCAGAAACAACTCTTAATTCTTTGGTCAGGATCAAAAAAATATTGAAACCCTTTTTGGACGTTTTTCTGAGAATAGTTAAAAGATCTTGGCACATTTATATCAACAGAAAACGTGTATTTTTATATTGGAAACTATCTCAATTTTTTTCAGAATTTTAAAATTGATGGATCAATTCCGTTTTTAAAGAAAACCCACACGATTTTTATGTCAGTTAACTTTAAACGTCCATAACTTCCCTAATTCTTGACCGATTTACTTGTTCAATACACCGTTGGAAAGCTATTTTAAAGGGCTATCGAATTGTTTAAGTGAAAAAAAAATCTCCGATGACTCCTTCACCCTCAAAAATCGACCTGAAGTTGACCAACTTAATTTTCGTCATTTTTTGACATGTCGATTTTTTTTTCATAGGAGTCTTTATATTAAATTTTTGTTTGTTTGTTGAATTAGATCCCCGGTGTGGCAACATTTCATTTCCTGTACTGATGACAAAATGTGGAAAATTGGAAAGCGTAAAGCTGAAAAAGACGAATTCGTTGGAGCAATCGAGTTCTACACCATAGAAGCACCTGAAGCCAGCATCAACCAATTCACTTTGTATGTACACAATTTGAAAATTGTCTATAAATCAATTTTTCAGGGAGCAAGATACTATAAGCTGTTCAAAATTTGTTCATAATATGGAAGGAGCTGTCAAATATCTGATGGAGACTGCGATAGATCAAACGAAGAAGCATCAGGGTCCGTACAAAAGGGAATACCAGAGAATCGGCCAGGCTTTCTATACTTTTAGCCAAGCTATGGGGAGTGATTTACCTAAGGGTAAGTGCTAAAATGATTATATTTTCATATTGTTTCTTAGCTGTAGGGCATGAACATCTTACGACGGCGATCAAAGCTATCGGAGACTCATACAGCGAGGTCGGCAGAATGTTTGAAGAGCAGCCGAAACTTGATTGGTTACCTCTGGCGGACATGTTGCATGTTTATAAAGGACTTCTTACATCACTCCCTGATATCCTTAACCTTCACAAAAAAGCGTTGCAAACTAAGAAAGACTGCGAGAAATTCGCTTTCGATCAAAAAATGAATACTGCTCAGTTAGACGTCGTCACCAGGCATACAGATATCGTTTCCTATGCCCTTTTGGCCGAAATCAATCATTTCTATACAGACAGAGCTGAAGAAGTTTCTAAGTCACTCAAAAATTATCTTACTCAACAAGTATCATTCTACAAACAGGTTTGTTTATTCGATTCCAGTTTTTATTTATATTTTCCATCTTTTTACAGATTACTGAAAAATTAGAAAGTGCTTTAAATATGCTCGGCTAAGCACCAGAAAGTTAAGAACGCCGGTTTCAATTGTTCATCGCTCATGCTTAACAAAATTGATATCCAAAAAACCTTCTTTTTGAACATGTATCTTTTGTAGATGACATTGGTTTCTGATGGCCTTAAATGACTGGAATTTTGTATTTTTCTAACCCAGTTTGTTGTTTGCTAATGCAAAATCTACTTTATTTATATGAAATATAATTACATATTTATAAAATTTATATTGTAAAAAAATAAATGTATATTTTTGAAGAAAAATGCCTCATTCATGTAGTCCAGTCTACAGAGCATTTTGACCTGCAAAAGGTAGTGAAAAACTTAGATTTTTTCAGTTTTTTGCATATAACTCGAAAACGGGACATATTTTGAGGGAAACACTTTAGTAGTAAATTAAAGAAGATAAAATTCTGCGTCGATTAAAAAAAAAATTGCCAAAATCGGTCCAATAGACAAGTTTTTACGATCAAAATAGTCAATTTAAAGGAAAGACGACAAGACTAGCGGTGAAACCGGAACTATTTCCTTGTAGTTATAGAATCGGCCACGGTGCATCGCAACTGTTTGATTTACAAAAATGGAAAACTTTGACCATCGATATCTCATGAACGGATGGACCTATCTTGACTCCGGAAAGCTCGTTAGACGCATAATTTAATAAACTTTCATTTTGTACTTAACAGTCAAGTCGCTAGAACCAATAGTTTTCGAGCTAGACGTCAAAAACTCAACCGATTCGGGACCGTTTTTCAAAATGGCGAACGGAGACGAGTTGGCACTCTTCAATTTCAAAAATAATAAACGAAAATTCTTAAATATGATTTATTGGAAGTTGATTCTGTAGCATTTTATTTACAGAAATTCAATTTTCTATGGTTGTGCATATAAAAAATATATCACTTACATATCTAGGGATTAGAAAAATGGTTTAACAGTTTTATGTGCCTAAAAACTCTCTTGCTATTTAAAAAAAAAAAATCTAATTTAATTATTTTGTTCTAATAATCTAACAAGGGGAGGACTTTTTTTCTGGTATTAGGAGTCTAGTTAACAGAACTTTCTAAAAAATTAAAATTATCGCTTTTTATTTGGTCATAATATACAAGGTGCCACACATAGTGCCCCCATAAAATCTGTAAAATTGATTTATCAAGATTTTTTTTTTGTCCTCCCAAGGATCTCAGCACTTACAATTCCTTTAAACCATTTTTTTGTTTTGTTTTACCCCTATAAACTTGATTGTGCCGAAGAATTTTGCTTTATCGGCAAGCTTCTAATTTAAAAAAAAATATTTAACTCCAATCAATATTACTGACAATAAAAATGGTGATACCAACATAAAAATAAAATATTTAATTTTTTTAGCACCTCTTTTTATTACCTACCGATAGTTTAACAAATGTGCCACAAGTCTAAATTTAAGGAAATACCTCTATGGAAAAGCCCTGGCTGTACATAATTTAAAATTTATTTACATTTTTTTCCCTATAAACATGATTTTACCAATCTAAACTTTCTTTTTTTGTGTTATAAAGAGGGCTATGTTCGGTGTAGAACTGAGAAAACCAACGTCGATATTTGGCGACGGTTTTGTCTTCTTTGAGGAGGGTCGGGGTGTCGGCGAATTTTTTATGATTCCAGACCATTATGTCTCTTTCGATCATTATACTTTCGGAAACCAAAGTGATCGTGGCGTAAAGTGAGAGGTAAATCGGTGAATAGAACCTATGGACGACTCTCTGGACTAGGGGTTCGATGGGTGTGACTGATTGGACGACTACCATCGGCCCGATTGTCGTTTCCATGCTCATTATCACATATCCGGGTCCAATCTTGAAGAAAAATATTAAAAAACCAAAAATCATATTAGTCCAGTCAATCAAGGTGGGAAAAAATAAGGTATTTTGTTTCTCTCTTCCCGAGCGCTTTGGCGTCAGGAGAGATTTTAAGGTGATTTTTTTTTCGTTTTTTCGCAAATATCTCGAAAACGGTAGGTCGTAGGCGGAATAATTATTAGTACAAAATTAAAGATTTTTAAATTTTCTATAATTTTGAGCTAATACAATTTTTTGTAGGACGAAAAGTATCAGAGCTACGAGGTCGCAAAAAAACCTGGGTTTTCTATTTTGACCTCTAAAGGACAGAAGACGTCATCTAATCAAAAAAGTGTACTTAATAAAAGTTGTAGAGAATTTAATTTCCTATTGAAAACAACTCTCGAAAGGCAATTAACAATAAATAAGCAGGGGTGGGGGTAAATTTCAAAACAAATTTCATTCAAAAATTGAAATTTCGAAAAATTTTATAAAAACAAAATTAAAGCTTATAAAATTTGCTACTGATTTGATTTACTAAGATTGTTTGTAGGACCAAAGGTTTCTGAGCTACGATGCGACAAAAAAGCGGGATTTTTGAGTTTTTCCTATTAAAAAAGTCAGATTTTAGAAAAGTCGGAAAAAAGCAAGGAAGGCGTTTTCTAATCCAAAAAGCGTGATAAGTAAAAGTTGTAGAGAATTCATGTTCCATTTAAATATCGAGAATCAATTAACGATCAACATGTAGGGGTGAGGGTAAAGTAAAGGAAAACAATTTTAACCCCAGAAGGACCTGTCGCCTCGTAGCTCAGATACACTTGGTCCTAAAAAAAATCTTAGTAAATCAAATCTGTAGCAAATTTTATAAGCTTTAATTTGTTTTTATAAGATTTTTTGAAATTTCAATTTTTGAATGAAAGTTTTGAATTTTTTTTTAAATTTACCTCCACCCCTGCCTATGTATCGTTAATTGTCTTTAGAGAGTTGTTTTCAATAGGTAATTAAATTCTCTACAACTTTTATAAAGAACACTTTTTTGATTAGATGACTTCTTCCGTCCTTCAGAGGTCAAAATAGAAAACCCCGTTTTTTTCCTCCTCGTAGCTCAGATACGTTTGGTCCTACAAAAAATTGTATTAGCTCAAAATTGTAGAAAATTCAAAAATCTTTAATTTTGTACTAATAATTATTCCACCTACGACCTACGGTTTTCGAGATATTTGCGAAAAAACGAAAAAAATCACCTTAAAAACTCTCCTAACGCCAAAGCGCTTTATTTCTTTTATTTGGCCTTTCGGGCTTAGACTGGACTATATCAAAACGTACCTGTTCAATATCTACATTCATCTCGCCAATTTTGATTTCATTAAATATTGTTATAAAATGCTTTAGTTTTCCGATTCCGATGTGCTTGTTCTCCGAATTGGAACCTGGTTCCCAGACCGCGCTCCAATGGTGCCGGAAGAATTTGCACCATTCTGCTTCGTGATGATGAATGTCGCTCCCTGTCAAAACCGATGCTCCGTGTACTGCTCCGAAATGCCACAAATCGCTTCCATTTTCAGGAATATCCTAAAAAAGACTAATATTGTCAATTATCTGCCATAATTTTGACTGTACGAAAAAAAGTAGCGAAGTAAACCCCCCTTAGATTTGAGCAAAGAATCGATTGGCATCGATGATTTTTGGATCTGAAGTACAGGGTTCTCCAGAATGACCCTAACTTTGTTATTTTAAATGCGAACCCTATGATTTGACGATGGAAATAAATTTTGTTATTGATTTCCGATAACTTTTACTTAGAACAATTTTTTATTGGACCTTTCAAACGTGAGGCATAACCACATTATTTACCTGAATGTGACAGTTCACTAAAAACTGGTTTCTTCCACGATAGATGAATTTCCTTTTTTCGATATTCTCGACTTTTCTCGGATACCAAGTGGGCGGTTCTTTTTCAGCATGATGCCATACAAAGATCATGTCGTTGGCTTCGTATACATCCCAGCAATTGACTCCAGCGAAACTAGGAACTGAAACAGGTTTAGTCCAGTCAATGCGGTATTTTTTGGTTTTTCACCAATATCTCGAAAACCGTAGGTCTTAGGCGAAAACATTATAAGTACAAAATTAAAGCTTATTAAATTTTCTACAATTTTGAACTAAACAGATTTTTTGTAGGACCAAACGTATCTGAGCTAGGAGGCGACAAAAAAACGTGATTTTCAATTTTGACCTCTGAAGGGGAAAAAACTTCATCTAATCAAAAAGTTTATTTCGTAAAAGTTGCAGAGAATTCAATAACCTTTTTAAAAAAAACCTTCAAAAAGCAATTAACGATAAAAAGGGGCAAAAATCGAAAATCCCACTTTTTTTGTCGCCTTGTAGCTCATAAACTTTTTGCCCTACAAAAAATCTCTTTGGTTCAAAATTGTAGAAAATTTAATAAGCTTTAATTTTGTACTTAATATTTTTTCGCCTACGACCTACTGTTTTCGATATATTGGCAAAAAAACGAAAAAAATCACACTTTTTTTTTTATTAATCACAGGACCAACCTATTCCCGCAGAGACACAAAACTCATAAGGACAATTTGATTTGAAGAAATACCTTTTTCAGCATAGGGGACGGAAGTACACTTCCCAGTTATGCCGCTGAATCTCCAATGGTGAAAAGGGCATTCGATGCAGTCCCCGTAGACTTTCCCGCCAATACCCATGTTGGCTCCGACATGTGGGCAGTAGGCGTCCAATATGTGGCATTCACCATTTGGCGAACGAAAAACAACAAAATTCTCTCCTGAAAAATTATTAGGCACTTGCTTATCTATTGAATAAATTTTACCAAGAGCTGTTATATGTCGAACTTGGTTTATTTTGATATCGGAAGACTCTGCAAGCATGAACCAACCATTGGGATAGACAGGTGGAAGTTTTCCAACATCCCTTCCATTTTTCGTTAATTTCATTCCATATCGTTTCGAATAAACGCCTTTATTTAAATAATTGTAGCCTACGGATTCCAAGTCCTTTGAGAAAAAAAAAAATGTTTATGGACTTCATTTAATATTTACCTTAGTCCAATTAATTGGAAGAACTAAATAACGGAAGAAGAACCAAGTAAGCACAGAAATGAGGATGAACTTCAATAAAAATATGGGCGCCAATAAAACTTCAAGCGGCGGTAGTGGTACCTCAATCAAAAATAAATCCTTCCACATATTTTTTTCATCTGAAACATGCCAGTTAAGTATAAAATTGGTGTTTTTGACATAGGGAGACTGGATGAAAATTTCCAAAATTTAAAATCTGACAAAAAAAGGTCGGGCAGAAAAGTTTCCTTTATGTGGGAAAAGGTTCCAAGTTTGGCTTAAAAGGACTTTCTTGCTTGGAAAGGGTCTTTTCTTGACGAAAAATATATAAATTCTGCCTAAAAGGGGTCTTTTCTTGAAGAAAAATCAAATCAAATATGCCTAAAAAGGGTGTTTTATTGTGAAAAAGGTTTAAAATTTGCCTGAAATGAGTCTTTTCTTGTCAAAAAAGGGTCTTTTTTGTCGATTAAGCAACAAAATCTGCCTGAAAATGGTCTTTTTTTGAGGAGAAGGCTTCAAAATATGGCTGAAACAGGTTTCTTCTTAAAAGAAAGTTGGAAATGTGCCCAAAAAGGTCCTTTTCTTGTGAAAAAGGGTTAAAATCTGAATGAAATGAGTCTTTTCTTGTCAAAAAAGGTTAAAAATTTGGCTAAAAAGTTTCTTTCTTGTCGATTAACCTACACAATCTGCCTGAAAATGGTCTTTTTTTGAGGATAAGGCTTCAAAATATGGCTGAAAAGGGTGTTTTCTTGTGAAAAAGGTTTAAAATCTTTTATTTAGCTTCAAGCTACAAATTTCAATGTTACAGTTTTCATTTTTATGTATTACAACTTTCATTTGTATGTACAGTATTATCTTGTAATGTATTCATAAATTAATTTTTTAAATAAACCTATTTTTTTACAATTTTTTATTTCTTCTGGGACCTTATTAAATTTCTGGGACCTTATTAAATTTCTGGGACCTTATTAAATCTGGCTAAAAAGGGTCTTATTTGGCGATTAAGCTATAAAATCTGCCTGAAATGAGTCTTTTCTTGTCAAAAAAAGGTTCAAAATCTGTCTAAAAAGGGTCTTTATTGTCGATTAACCTACACAATCTGCCTGAAAAGGGTCTTTTTATTGTGAAAAAGATTTAAAATCTGGCTAAAATGTGTCTTTTTTGTCGTCAAAAGTAAAGAATCTGGCTTAAATGGGTCTTTTCTGTTCGAAAAAGGTTCAAAACCTGGCTGAAAAGGGTCTTTCTCGTCGATAAAGCTACAAAATATGCCTGAAAAGGATATATTTTTTAGGAAAATTCTCCAAAATCGTTTTTCTTCATAATAAGGTTAAAAATTTTCCTAACAAGGGTCTTTTTAAATTTTAGGCACGAAAAATTTACAGAAACTGCCTAAAAACGGTATTTTCTTGTGAAAAAGGTTTAAAATCTGACTGAAAAGTGTCTTTTTTTTGTCGGAAAAGGTACAGAATCTTGCTCAAAAGGGTCTTTTCTGGCCGAATAAGGTTAAAAACCTGGCTGATAAGGGTCTTTCTTATCAAAAATATATAAAATGTGTCACATATGGGTCTTTTGTCATAAAAAGGTTTAAAATCTGACTGAAATGAGTCTTTTCTTGTCAAAAATTGCTGCAGCCCAAATGTCACTTTTCCAAAATTTTGACCAATTTTTGATCATTTTTTGAAAAATTCCTAATTGACAATTTGCTCTGAGAAAGGACACCTCTAAGCAATAAAAACAACATCGTCAATATCCGCTCACTATTTCCGTTATTATTATATCAAAATGTGCTGACAATGAGCTCATTTTTCATGGCACAATTTTTAAAAGGTTTTCAATATCAATAATTACTTAATAACGATTCGTTTTCATACATAATGTTTTTAATTTTTTTCAAAAAAAGTAATTTTTGTACCCTCGAACCCAAAATTTGAAAAGGGGTCAAAATGGCCTTTGCTCTAAAACTAGAGGAATTGCCTTCCTTTTTTGTTATGAGAAATAGTCAAAAAGAAGATTTGAATCTATCGTTTTATACGGTCGAACGACCCACATTATTCATTGGCATTTACAAATAAAATTCGTTCTTATGAATACAACGTCCCTTTCTTTTCTACTCGTAAAACAGTCAACAGGTAGAGGATTGGGCATTTTTTCTTCATTTGACTTTCATCACTCGAAACAAGAATCTGTTTAAACCTCAGTCTTCAAAGTCGACCGTTTTTTAAGCGCCACCCAAGTATACGAATTTTCTCCACAATCAGCTAAAAATGAGTGGCCCTATCGCTGATTACGAATCTGTGCTTTGCTTGGCCAGGAACCTTGTCAAAATGGCGAAAAAAATTTGGCACTTTTTTCAGTTTTTTGCTTTTATCTCCAAAAATATGCGTTCCAGCGACTTTATCACTAAGTACAAAATAAAAGGTTATAAAATTTTCTAAAAATTTATTAATCATTTGTCTTATTAGGACCAGCCGTTTGGCAGATATCGATGGTCAAAGTCGTAAGTTTTAACAAGCACTAAATTAGCACAGTCCGAACAAAATAAAGCGGAAGGTTCTTTTTCTCTGGTGTCCATGATTCGACATAAGGACGATCTCCTTTGACCTTCGATATCTGCCAAACTGCTTATCCGAACTTGACAAATAATTAATGAATCTTTAGAAAATTTTAAAACCTTTCATTTTGTACTAAGTGATCAAGTCGCTAAAACGCATATTTTTTGATATATAAGCAAAAAACTACAATAATTGCCAAAATTTTGAATTTTTGACAAGTTTCCGGGCAATATTTCTGATATCGTAAATTCATAATCAGCGACACAAAAAACATTACGACTTTTTATAATTATTTTTTTTTAGTAATTTTAATTAACCACGTTGTAAAGCTCGAAAAATTGATGGATGATATAGCTATAAGCCTAAGTTTAAAAATATCAGGGTCTCCCACACAGAAATTTCCAAAGCCAAAAGCAGATTTCCAAAGGAAATGAAGCTATTGCGGTCGGTGCGACGGAGGACAAAAATCTGTACGGGAAGGCCTAGTAAGATAAGAAACTTTTTTTTTTAATTTAAAATTGTGCTTAGTCAACATTAAACTTTTTATTTTGTCTAAAGCTATTTGTCTTCCAGTCTATAATTTTTATAATTCTAATCTCTTGTTTATATTTGAGTCATGAAAATTATAAAAATTCGAGGTTACTTACAAAAAAACTTGTAAACGATCTAAAATTTGATTTTAGGTAGCAAAAACGGTAAAACGCCCCTAATCCGGATATAGACAGGTAGAGGGCGAACGGTCGCGAAGGGACTTTCAGCCAATTTTTATGCGTTTTTTAATGATTCAAAACATCAAGATGTTATTCAATCACTAATACTCAGATATAATAAAGGCTTCGCCCTAGTTTTAACTTAAAATCGATATATAATACGCCATGTAATATCTGCATTAGAGCTAACTATAGGGCATAAAGCGAATTGACCATCAGAATTTCGTACTTTTTCTATTTTATACTCGAGATGAGTATCATAAAAATTATTTTCGACATTTTTTTTCAATAATCTTTAGTTTTGATTTAAAATCAATGATAGTGAAAATCAAGGTAAATCTGCAAGTATTTTGAGAAATGGTTTTAAAAGAAAATTGAATTCTCTACAACTTTTACGAAATAAACTTTTCGATTAGATGAAGTCTTCAGGTCAAAATTGAAAATCCCGTTTTTTGTCACCTCGTAGCTCATATAGGTTTGGTCCTACAAAAAATCTTACTAAATAAAATCTGTAGAAAATTGAATAAGCTTTAATTTTGTACTTATATGTTTTTTCCCTATGACGTACTGTTTTTGAGATATTGGCGAAAAACCGTAAAAATTCGCCTTTGGTTTCAGCTCTTTTTTTTGGTTAATCAGTTTTTTTAAAAATCGAAAGCAGAGAAACAAAAATTTTTAGTAACTTTTTATTTATTTAGCAATAAAACTGAATTGAAGCAATAAAATGTTTTTTTCTTCTGAAATCTTATCGCTCCTTGCGCAATTTAAATTCAATTTTATTCTTACTAATGGGATTGGTAAATGAAGTCTAAATGATTGAAAATTTTGGATATGATGGCTTACTTGATCTGGCTGGTGTAGCGGCTAGTCGGGGGTCTCCCAATCGAATAGGTTGCAAACCATTGAGGAAAAGAATTGAAACGCCGAAGGATAAGGGCACGTTTCCCCACTACCTCCGACCACATTCGACTGACCAAAACGATTTTCTTTTAAAGAAGCTTATTCAAGGAAAGTGCGACTTGTCCCCGCAATTGACACTCAGCATCATGAAGTAGGGTGACCACATGGTGCGCATTATGCGTGATTTTACGCATTTTCAAAAATTTTTACGCAACCATTCTCAGCCAGATTTTGACCATTTTAATAAAGAAAGACACTTTAAAGACAGATATCTTTGGGACAAGAAACGACACTTTCCAGCCAGATTTTGACCCTTTTCGACAAGGTAATATACTTTTTTAAACAGATTTTGACCTTGAGGAAAAAAAAGACCCTTTTCAGCCAAATTTAGACCCTTTTTTTGACAAGGAAAAACATTTTTTAGACAGACGTTGACCGTTTTTGACAAGAAAAGACACTTTCAGCCAGATTTAGACCCTTTTTGACAAGGAAAACCATGTTTTGGTCGGATTTTGACAGTTTTGACAAGAAAAGACACTATTCAGCTAGAATTGTGACCCTTTTTGACAAGAAACGACTCTTTTCAGCCAGATTTTGATCCTTTTGGACAAGAAAAAACACTTTTCAGGCAGATTTTCACCCTTTTTGACAAGAAACGACCTTTTTCAGCCAGAATTTTGAACCTTTTTTTGGTAATAATAGACCCTTTAATCTGTTAGATTTTGTCCTTTTCGACAGAAAAAAGATACTTTTAAGACAGATTTTGACCTTTAGGACAAGAAAAGACCCTTTTCAGCCAGATTTAGACCCTTTTTGACAAGGGAAACCATGTTTTAGTCGGATTTTGGCCGTTTTGACAAGAAAAGACACTATTCAGCCAGATTTAGACCCTTTTTGACAAGGTAAAACACTTTTCAGCCAGATTTTGACCCTTTTTGACAAGAAAAAACACTTTTCAGGCAGATTTTGACCCTTTTTGACAAGAAACGACCTTTTTCAGCCAGAATTTTGAACCTTTTTTTGGTAATAATAGACCCTTTATTCTGTTAGATTTTGACATTTTTGACAAAAAAAGACCCTTTTAAGACAGATTTTGACGTTTAGGACAAAAAAAGACCCTTTTCAGCCAGATTTAGACCCTTTTTTACAAGGAAAAACATGTTTTAGACAGACTTTGACCGTTTTAACAAGAAAAGACACTATTCAGCCAGATTTAGACCCTTTTTGACAAGGTAAAACACTTTTCAGCCAGATTTTGACCCTTTTTGACAAGAAAAAACACTTTTCAGGCAGATTTTGACCCTTTTTGACAAGAAACGACCTTTTTCAGCCAGAATTTTGAACCTTTTTTGGTAATAATAGACCCTTTATTCTGTTAGATTTTGACATTTTTGACAAAAAAAGACCCTTTTAAGACAGATTTTGACGTTTAGGACAAGAAAAGACCCTTTTCAGCCAGATTTAGACCCTTTTTTACAAGGAAAAACATGTTTTAGACAGACTTTGACCGTTTTGACAAGAAAAGACACTCTTCAGCCAGAATTTTGAACCTTTTTTGATAATAAAAGACCTTTTTCTGTTAGATTTTGGATAACCTCAAATATAAACGTTTTCAAAAATAGGTCAAGGTTCGGGGCGACTGCATTTCCGGCATGCCGCCGTCTGGCTAACGTCTCGACGTCCCACGACTCTCTAGAAGGGCCCAGCCAGAGTTATGCAAACATTTTTTTGGAGGTCGTATATCTCGAAAACGAAAAATCGTAGAGATAAAAGTGCTTAGTAAATTTTGTAGGAAATTTTGTCAGCTTTAATTTTTAACTAAGTGGTCATCTCGCTAAGACGCATAGTTTTCGAGATATAGACGAAAAACTGGCCTGGCGGTAATTAAGTTCTTTTATCCCTGGGGGATGAGGCAAGGGTCTCCTTTTTCACATACAAGGTTTTTTGGGCATTTTTCCATACATTTATGGATTTTGCGGGAAAAAGTAAAAGTTGGTATCTCACACGGTAGCATTTTGACCAGCTAAAGAAGTCAACATTGCTCCTACAAGATGAAAGATGCTGTGCTGACAATTAAATTTTGAATGACCGCATCACTTTTTTTTGTCTCCAACTCTCTCGCATGCGCAACTTAATAACATTGAAATTATTTCCCATCGAGCTCCCGGGCATATTTATTAGCGATATCGCCCTTGCGTGTTTTCGTTTATTTGCGTTACTTTTTAATTCATCAACAAGGAATTTATCGGTTTTTTTTATGAGTACTCAGACCGTAAGAAAGTAATGAACTAGCTAGAAGTCTCTCTTCCTCACTTGTTGTTTCAACGGACAAAAAGCTCGTAAGTCGATACTTGTGTTATCTTTAAGATTATTTCTCGAGGAAAATGTAAAATCGCTTCCCCAACTGCAAAAATTGAAATTTTCCAGGAAAAGCATTTTTCTATCTTCATCCAGATGAAGATTGAAGTTGCGACATTGATCTTCCGGGGCAGCGAAATGTAAAACAAAAAGTTCGATATTCCAAAAGCCGGTTTTTCCGTTACTTGTGAAACCTACCTATAAGAGACCCTTGCCTCATCCCCCTGGGATAAGAGAACTTAATTACCGCCAGGACCAGTTTTTCGCCTATATCTCGAAAACGATGCGTCTTAGCGAGATGACCACTTAGTTAAAAATTAAAGTTGACAAAATTTACTACAAAATTTACTAAGCACTTTTATCTCTACGATTCTTCGTTTTCGAGATATACGTCCTTGAAAATTGGTCATCAAAATTGGTCATTTCCAAAGGAAAAGAAGCCACTTTCGGCTTACATTTTGCTATATTTTTTAATAAGAACCACTAATCTGGTTGAGTCCGGTGATATCACTTTCCAGTGTGGGAAAAGTAGGGCCAATGAGAATGTTCTGACCATATGCCATTGCACTTTATAAATTAAATATTTAATTAATAAACCTAGCAAAAAAAAAAAATATTTTTGGTGTGTTTTAGATCAAAATGGCCTTATCTCGAAGATCTGAAGGCTTTTCTATGTACGATTTTTTAGCAACGAATAGAAAATATGCGCAAAGGTAATTTTTTCTATTATTTCAAATTTTTAAATTGTGCTTTGGGGTTTTCGATGTGATTTTTTAATCGATGAATTTATGAATAATTGACTGGTTATAGATAAGTTGGGGTCGAAAAACGATCGAAAATGTGGCTTTTCCGAATCGATTGTGTACATAAAACAGTTGCCCCAAAAGAAAATTACGATTCATGAAATCTTGAAAATCTATAATTTAATGGCGTGAAGTTGTTGACTGGGCGTTTAGGGGGAAAAAAAAGGTCCTAAGTAGGTTATTATGTGAATTAATGATTATTTTTGTTTTTGCTGATCCGTAATACTAATGTTTTGTCCCGCTACTTTTTAGATGAAGGCAAATCCTTGAAAACGAGTAATTTCTTTGAATTTAGTTAGTTGACACGAAAATTCATGGTACAAATAGTCCGAGAGCTTTTTTTACAATATTCCTTAATTATAAACCTTTAAAATGTGTGTAGTCCGAAGACCGCCGGACTAGTAGTTCACCCGTACGGCAAACGAAATTGATCGTTTTTTCGCTTAACCATTAAAAATAGAGAATAAACAGGGTCAACTTTGACCAACGATATCTCCTGAACGTCTGGAGCGATTTTAACTTTCGAAAACTCATTAGACGCAAAATTTAATAATCTTTCTTTTTTTACTTCGTGGTTAAGTCGCTAAAATGCATTGTTTTTGCTCTAAAGATAAAAAACTGAAAAAAGTCCCAATTTTGGACGGTTTTTGAAAATTAAATCGTGACCATAAACGAACCATGAAAGATTGAGAGCTGGGACTTTTTTTAAAATGTTTCATAACCTTTAAAATGAGACTAATACTGTCTGTCTAGGACCATCCGTTCAACCACGAGAGCCATAAAATAGAGTAAAATGAGTTTGATCAAAAGGGGTCAACTTTGACCATCGATATCTCCTGAACGGCTGGACCGATTTTGACTTTTGAAAGCTCATTAGAAGCGAAATTTAATAATCTTTCTTTTTTTACTTAGTAGTTAAGTCGCTAAAACGTATCGTTTTTTCCCTAGAGGTCAAAAACTGAAAAAGTTCCAATTTTGGCCGGTTTTTTCAAAAGAAGCACAGGGGGGATGTTGACGCTTTGGATTTAGAATACCCTGAATACACTTCCGTGGCTGGCACCAGAGAAAATTCCAAAAACGAGATTCAATCTTACTCCGGAACTCAAATTAACTTTTTTAAGATGCCCGGGCATCAAAGAACACAGAGATTTACGCATAACTAATTACGAATAACAAGGAAAAAAAATTGCTCACCACGAATTCTCGAAAAGAGGCCACTGAAGTGCAGATAAGTATGTCGCGTCGCAATGATTATCCGTCTACCGTGTACACAATTTTGCTAAACGTGCGTATTTCGACCCCGTGTCGTTTTAAATTATTTCCATCCCTGTTGCCGAAGAAATTTTCAGTCTGGAAACTTCTCCAGTGACCTTTCTTAAAGAAATAAGACCGAATTCCCTTTTTCGGCTCTACCTAATAAAGTGGGGGAAGCAATTTTCCTTTTTTCCATCAAAAACAAGTACCTACAAGTCTCTTTTCTTATTAGCGGATTAATACAGGCTGAAACTGGGCTATAGGTACCTGAAAGCCTTTTTTTTATTGCCGGATTTAAAAGTAGCTTTATTTTTAGTTCAATACCTACCCATTTTTTCCAAGAAAAACGAGTATCACTAGGTAATTGAATTCTCTACAACTTTTACTAAATACACTTTTTTGATTAGATGAAGTCTTCTCTCCTTTTTTCTCACTTTTCTAAAATCTGACTTTTTTTCATAGGCAACTTTTTCAATCAACAATTTTTTTGACGCCTCGTAGCTCAGAAATGTTTGGTCCTACAAAGAATCTTAGTGAATCAAATTTGTAGAAAATTGAATAAGCTTTAATTTTGTGCTTAATACTTTTTCGTCTAAAACCTACGGTTTTCGAGATATTGGCGAAAAACCGAAAAAAAATTCGCCTTTTTGTATTTCCCATCGTGTATATCTCAGGGTGAAAAAAGTGGAAGTGGATTTCCCAGATTGTTTATGTACGTTAGGGAGAAACGATACAAATTGAGCCACTAGCCTCAGCTGCTCACCCTTCACATTGCCATGGGCAACGCCCAAACAAACAGTTCAGTTTACACCACAGAATTAATCCATTTAGCTCTACTCTGTGTAATTTTTACGTACCATGACATCTGAAAATAGGTAAATGATTACCTCTTTTAAAAAAGGATTCTATTCCTATTTTTTGAAGGACGAAAATTCACAATCCATGGATCGACGCGTTTTCGGACCCGAAAGCAGAATTGCAAACATTCAGCCTGTGTATGGCTTTGTCGGACCTAAACGCGGATAATGACTACAAATTGGTTTTGGCGGATTTCGGTAACGGGATTCAAGTTAAACTGAAGGTAAAATTGTACCTGCTTTCATTCAAATAATTCTGATCAATGAAAGGTCTACCGAGGGACATCGCTTGGTGCAGAACTTCCTCTTTTGACTCAGCCGGTGGCGATCGTTTGCCTCTACACTGACCGAACTGACCCTCGAATTCCAGGTATCGACTACTTTATTTTATCAAAGTTTGCTCGTAATAATCAAGACAAAAGCTTATTGCGTTGATAAAAACAGCTTATCGATCACCCCTTTCGCAAATAGGCCATCAAAATTGGAACGAAAAAACATTGCTAAAAAAATTCAGATTTCAGTTTTCCCGATCCAAGACCTTTATCTGGCCTCTTCTGGCCTCGACTGGCATCTTCTGGCTTCTTCTGGTCTTTTCTGGCCTCTTCTGGCCTCTCCTGGCCTCTCCTGGCCTCGACTGGCATCTTCTGGTCTTTTCAGGCCTTTTCTTCTGGCCTAGGCCTCTTCTGGTCTTTTCAGGCCTCGTCTGGCCTCTTCTGGCCTCGTCTGGCCTCTTCTGGTCTTTTCTGGCCTCGTCTGGCCTCTTCAGGCCTCGTCAGGCCTCTTCTGGTCTTTTCTGGTCTCTTCTGGTCTTTTCTGGCCTCTTCAGGCCTCGTCAGGCCTCTTCTGGTCTTTTCTGGTCTCTTCTGGTCTTTTCTGGCCTCTTCAGGCTTCGTTTGGCCTCTTCTGGTCTTTTCTGGTCTTTTCTGGCCTCTTCTGGCCTCTCCTGGCCTCGACTGGCATCTTCTGGTCTTTTCAGGCCTTTTCTTCTGGCCTAGGCCTCTTCTGGTCTTTTCAGGCCTCGTCTGGCCTCGTTTGGCCTCTTCTGGTCTTTTCAGGCCTCGTCTGGCCTCTTCTGGTCTTTTCTGGCCTCTTCAGGCCTCTCTTGTCTTTTCTGGCCTCTTCAGGCCTCTTCTGGTCTTTTCTGGCCTCTTCAGGCCTCTTCTGGTCTTTTCTGGCCTCTTCAGGTCTTTTCAGGCCTCTTCTATTCTCGTCAGGCCTCTTCAGGCCTCTTCTGGCTTCTTCAGGCCTCTTTTGGTCTCCTCTAGCCTCTTCTGGCCTCTTCAGGCCTCTCTTGTCTTTTCTGGCCTCTTCAGGCCTCTTCTGGTCTTTTCTGGCCTCTTCAGGTCTTTTCTGGCCTCTTCAGGCCTCTTCTGGTCTTTTCAGGCCTCTTCTGGCCTCGTCTATTCTCGTCAGGCCTCTTTTGGTCTCCTCTAGCCTCTTCTGGCCTCCTCTAGCCTCTCCTAGCCTCCCCTGGCCTATTCTAGGGCAACGTTCCGCCCCCCGAAAATGGACATGCTGGTAGAAAACGAAAATTTCCCTCCACAGACTCCCTACTACTACGTCAACGTTCCTGCCGCCATTTTTTAAATTTATTTTTAAAGAAAGAAATACGTTTATTTTGTACATAAAGCCTAAGGCTTTTTTACCGTACAATACATACGTCCTGTTTATTTATTATTTTATCAATTTTTCATGTTTTTAGGGATTGCGGTAGCGACAGGTTCAAACGTTCTCGTATATAGGAACTGCAGGCCTTATTTTAAGTTCAGTTTACCGGCACAAGATGGTAGCAGTTTAGAGGCGGACGTTTGGAGTGAAATCTCGAACACCGACCAGCTCGTTCAAGTAATCAAAGACTTAAGTTTGGAGTTGGGATTTTCAAATTTGAGTTCGCCCAGTCAAAATTTACTTTTGATGGATCCGTCGTTGCGGGAAGATTTCGTCTCCGGCAATCCTCATTTTACGATTAAAAAACAGGTAATCGCCTATAAAAGTGGCATCCATTTGGGTTAATTTGAATGTTTTTAGATGGTGATTACTTGCGTGACAACTTTGAGTAAATATGCGAATAATGACAGGGATGTTTCTTGTGTCCTCCTTGCGACCGAAAGTGCCCAACTCTTCATCATGGACCCTGAAACCTTCACTATTGTCGACGATTTTAAAGTAATAACATATTTGAAGTCTTATCACTAAAAATGGTTAAGAAAGAATGGGAGGCCTCTGTTTGGTCAAGTTTATTGATGAGGGGTGGGAAAAAAGTAAAATTCTCAGAAGAAGGGCCTTTTTTTTTTTTTCCTGAAAAGAACAAATCTTGATTAAAGGGCCCCTGGTGTCCAAAAAATGATCAAAATCTAAGCTAAGAAGGAACGACCTAAAGGAACAAAATCTAGTTAAAAGGGCCTCTAGGGTCCAAAAAGGGTCAAAAGTCAAGCTAAAATAGGCCTTTTTTTGTCGTGAAAGGACAAAATCTTGTTAAAAGGGCCCTAGTGTCCTAGGAGGATCAAAATCTCAGCTAACAAGGGCCCTTATAGTTCTAAAGGAACAAAATCTTGTTAAAAGAGCCCTAGTGTCCAAAAAGGGTCAAAAGTCTAGCAAAAAAGGGCATTATTTGTTACAATCTAGATTTTAAGGGAATCTTGTGATCAAAAATCAAGCTACAAAGGGCCTTTTTTGTCGTATAAGAAGAAAATCTAGTTTAAAGTGCCCTGGAGCCCAAAAAAGATCAAAAATCAAGCTCAAAAGGGCCTCTTTTGTCGCAAATGAAGAAAATCTAGTTTAAAGTGCCCTAGAGCCCAAAAATGATCGAAAATAAAGCTCAAAAGGGCCCTTTTGGTCGAAAAGGAACAAATCTAGTTTAAAGGGCCCTAGTGTCCAAAAAAGGATCAAAATTCAAGCAAAAAAGGGCCCTTATCGTGGAAAAAGAACAAAATCTAGTTAAAAAGGCCCTAGTGTCCAAAAAGGATCCAAAATCAAGCAAAATATCTAAAAGGGCCCTTATTGTCCTAAATGAACAAAATCTAGTTTAAATGGCCTCTAATGTTCAAAAAGGGACAAAAATCTGGTCAAAATCGTCCCTAGTGTCAAAAATATATCAAAAATCAAGCTCAATAGGCCCTTTTGGTCATAAAGGAACAAATCTAGTTAAAGGGCCCTGTGTCCAAAAAGGATCCAAAATCAAGAAAAAAAGGGCCCATATCGTCACAAAAGAACAAAATCTAGTTAAAATTGCCTTTAGTGTTCAAAAAGGGACAAAAATCTGGTCAAAATCGTCCCTAGTGTCAAAAAATTATCAAAAATCAAGCTCAATAGGCCCTTTTGGTGATAAAGGAACAAATCTAGTTGAAGGGCCCTAGTGTCCAAAAAGGATCCAAAATCAAGCAAAAAAAGGGCCCTTATCGTCACAAAAGAACAAAATCTAGTAAAAAGGGCCTTTAGTGTTCAAAAAGGGTAAAAAATGTGTCAAAAAATGACGAAAAATCATGCTAAAAGGGCCCACAAAGAGAGAGGGTTTGAGCCCACAGTGAAATTCCTGAAATTTTCAATTTTGCAACTCTTAATATGTAAATTAGTCAAGCCACTAAATAATTTCTGCATATTCTAGTTACCAGACATCTGCTGCAACATAACTGCCAACGGCGTCTATTTGGTCGAGTACTGTATCCTCATGTCATTCAGAAACGGCGCTTTGTACTCCCTTAGAGGAAACAACACAAAATACATAACCCAACTCTTTTCATTGCCAGTCTCCATAAGCCTTTTCACGAATAAAATCGTCACAGCAAACATGGACAGCACCCTTAACTGCTTCAATTTGAAGGTAAATCATGTAATGAGTCCAGTCAAATTAAGCCCGAAAAGGCCAAATAAAAGAAAAAAAAAAGTATTTTGTTTTTCTACGGAAATGTGTAGGGATTGGTCCCATGATTAACCAAAAAAAAAGTCCATAACCGTGCTCTTTAGCGTCTGGACAGTTTTTAAGGTGATTTTTTTCGTTTTTTCACCAATATCTCGAAAACCGTAAATAGTAGGCGAAATAATTTTTAGTACAAAATTAAAGATAATTAAATTTGCTATAATTTTGAGCTAATATGATTTTTTTGTAAGACCAAACGTTTCTGAGCTACGAGGTCGCTAAAAACCAGAGTTTTCTATTTTGACCTCTAAAGGACAGAAGACGTCATCTAATCAAAAAAGTGGACTTAATAAAAGTTGTAGAGAATTTAATGAACTTTTGAAAACAACTCTCAAAAAGCAATTAACGATAAATAGGCATGGGTGGGGGTAAATTTAAAAAAATTTCAAAACAAATTTCATTCAAAAATTGAAATTTCAAAAAATTTATAAAAACAAAATTAAAGCTTATAAAATTTTCTACAGATTTGATTTACTAAGATTTTTTGTAGGACCAAAGGTTTCTGAGCTACGAGGTGACAAAAAAGCGGGATTTTCGAGTTTTTGCTACAAAAAAAAGTAAGATTTTAGAAAAGTCGGAAAAAAGCAAGGAAGGCGTTTTCTAAATCAAAAAAGCATGCTAAGTAAACGTTGTAGAGAATGCAATTTTCATTTAAAATCAACTATCGAGAATAAATAAAAAATCAACAGGTATGGGTGGGGGTAAATTTCAAAAATACATTTTTTACTCCAAAAGGACCTGTCGCCTCGTAGCTCAGATACGTTTGGTCCTACAAAAAATCTTATTAGGTAGGTCATATTTGTAGAAAATTCAATAACCTATAATTTTGTTTTTATACAATTTTTTGAAATTTGAATTTTTTCAATAAAATTTTTTGACTCAATTTTTTTTAGTGTTTTGAAATTTACCCCCACCCCTACCTGTTGATCGTTAATTGATTCCCGATATTTAAATGGAAATTGAATTCTCAACAACGTTTACTTAGCATGCTTTTTGATTAGAAAACGCCTTCCATGATTTTTTCCTACTTCTCTGAAATCTGACTTTTTTCATAGGAAACACTCGAAAATCCCGCTTTTTTGTCACCTCGTAGCTCTGATACTTTTGGTCCTAAAAAAGATTGTATTAGCTCAAAATTATAGAAAATTTAAAAATCTTTAATTTTGTACTAAAAATCTTTTCGCCTACGACCTACGGTTTTCGAGATATTAGGAAAAAAACGAAAAAAATCGCATTAAAAACGCTCTAGCGTCCAAAGCGCACGGGTTTCAGTTATGGACTTTTTTGTGGTTAATCAGAAGACCAACCCCTACACATTTCCGTAGAGAAACAAAATACCTTATTTTTTCCACCCCCAGGCTTAGTTTGACTGGACTATATTTGCACTAAAAAAAAAAAAAAAAAAATTTTTTTAAGGGACGCAAGTATTGGTCTTTGAAGCTTCCAGACAATCCCCTTTTTATGACAGACATACAGCTTTCAAGCTTAGCCCTACGTCTTATCGCAGTCGCTTTCTCCAAAGGGAACATTTACTTCTACAACGACTCATCATTAGTTCACATCCTAACCACCCACGAACCAATCCATTCGATGACTTTCGGAAAATACGGCCAAGAAGAGCATGCCCTTCTTTCCATAAGCTCAAGTACATCATAAACATCACAGGACGAAATAAATCAATTTTTAGGTGGAGCGTTGGATATCCGTTTGCTGAAAAGGACCGCGCAATTCAGCAACGATTACGAGACCCAAAATCAAAATCCATCCACCGTGAAGCCACACGATATTAAATTTCTTGTACCGAAAAAGAGCAAATTGTTTCTCGAGCAATCCCTTCGCGAGAGGCAAAAATGTCGAGGTAAAAATTCAAAATTCAATATATTTAAACCTTTTTTTTAGAAATGCATTCTTGGTTTCATCATTCATGGACGAGCCTTAAGGTTCTCACAAGCGAAGCATATGTAACCGCATTACATAATACATCCGTCACACATAACGAATCGTTAAAAATGATAGTTGAAGTATGCTTGTCCACTATGTATAACGAATTATAAATTTTTTATTTAAGGTCGTCGGTTTAGGACCTAGAATGAAAATGAGGATGATTTTACAAAACATGTCTCCAAATATCGTCCCTGTCGATCTCAAAGTAACTTTTATTTATGAGCCAAAACTGTATATATTAAAAGATCCAATTATCAATGTAAGTAGGAAAAATTTTACTCTACATGGTGGTTCAATTCAAAAATTGGGTGCATAAACTAATAGTCCAGTCGCCAGAGCAAAAAAAAGGGGGTCTGCTGGAAGAAATTGGGGACTTAACGACACTTTTACAGTTTGTTCGGGGCTATGGTGGGATGACTCTCTTAATTTTTCGAACTCGAGAAACCTGTGCTACCCTCAGGAGGGGCGAAAATCCAAGCTGATTTTCGGTTTTTTGCCTATAAATCCTAGATTAAGAGTTTTATGACAAAACACACTCTATTCAATATTGTAGGGCATACAATTCTCAACAATTTATAACTTAATACATTTTCCCGTAACCTTACTGCTTATCGAGATACGCCCTATCGAAGTTTGAGAATTTCAAAAAACAGATGGTTTAGGCCCTCTGACAGATGGTATTTTAAATACTAATTTTTGGGTCATATCTGACATAAGAAGACATAAAAATCATCGTCAGCCATTTGAAAGTGGTTGAAAAGGGGTGGCAGACGGCCAGCGTCATGCTGACGGTGGTTTGATTTCCACTTTAGTAAGCTTTACGGGAGAACGCCAAGGCCCAGCAAGTCCGTACGGGACTCATTTTAAAGGTAATTTAATTACTAAGGACGAATACTAAGAGTCAAATTTCGCTATCGTTTATGGTTTGGAAGTGGTAAGGCTTTAAACTTAGAAAAATTTCCAATATTTTCACATTGTGTCATACATTTAGTGGTGCTACGGGAGAACGCTGAGTCCTAGCAAGTCCGGATTAGTCTCATTTTAAAGGTAATTTAATTGCTAAGGACGGATACTAAGAGTCAAATTTCTCTATCTTATGTGGTTTGGAAGCAGTCAGCGATTTAGTGAAACGAGAAATTCGCGATCTAGACAAAGTAATTTATGTTTTTGTTGACCATTTCGAAACCATAAAAGATAGCGAAATTCGACTGTTAGTATTCATCCTTAGTAATTAAATTACCGTTAAAATGAGACTAATCCGGACTTGCTGGGACTTGGCGTTCTCCCGTAAAGCTTACTAAAGTGTAAATCAAACCACCGTCAGCCTGACGCTGGCCGTCTGCCACCCCTTCTCAACCACTTTCAAATGGCTGACGATGATTGTTATGTCTTCTTATGTCAGATATGACCCAAAAATTAGTATTTAAAATACCATCTGTCAGTGGGCCTAAACCATCTGTTTTTTGAAATTCTCAAACTTTGATAGGGCGTATCTCGAAAGCAGTAAGGTTACGGGAAAATGTATTAAGTTATAAATTGTTGAGAATTGTATGCCCTACAATATTGAATAGAGTGTGTTTTGTCATAAAACGCTTAGTTTAGGACTTATAGGCAAAAAACCGAAAATCAGCTTGGTTTTTCGCCCCTCCTGAGGGTAGCACAGGTTTCTCGAGTTCGAAAAATTAAGAGAGTCATCCCACCATAGCCCCGAACAAACTGTAAAAGTGTCGTTAAGTCCCCAATTTTTTCCATGTTCAATGTATATATTGACTGGACTATAAACACTTTGCTTGGGTTTTATATCGCAGTTTGTCTTTTTATGATTTTTTTTCACATAAAACCGTCAATATCTCAAATTCCATTAATAATTTCAAATTTCCGCTGACAGATTTGGAATCTGCGTTTAATTTTACATTAGAAATGATAGTTTTTAACCGTTTGTACCGCAAAGCCCAAACGTTAGAAAATCTAGTTTTTGGGCATGAAAAAGGGCTTTTTGGTTATGAATGTTTAAAAACTATCATTTCTAATGTAAAATTTAACGCTGATTCCAAATCTGGCACCGGAAATTTCAAATTTTTTAGGGTATTTGAGATATTGACGGTTTTATGTGAAAAAATGTGTTTGTTTTTTGTGTGAAAAACTCATGACTCCGAGATAAATAGTAGAATTTTACTGAGTTAAATCGAACCACCCTGTATTTTGGCTAGAGTAGCTTCTTTATCCATTCTGGTAGCTTATAATTTAAAAGCTCCTTTTTGTTTATTAGGTGCCGATGCTAGTGAGAGGGACCAAATACAACATTGAAACTTTGGTAACTTGTCGAATGCCAGTTGCCGGCTTTATCAGAGTCCTCGTCATTTCTTCAGTCGTTCTATTGTCAACCACAGTCAACATGCCAGATTGTTAGTATAAACAAAATATTTATTATTACAATCAGGGGAAAAATTCATTAAATAAGAAAGTTGAATGATGGATTATACAACATTATACTTTATATACATTGTACATTATACATTAAACACTATACATTTTAGGTACTTTATACATTGTACATTATACATTATACACATTATACATTAAACTCTATACATTAGACTTTATACATTATACATATTATAAATTAAACAGTAAACACTACACATTATACATTATGCTATATACATTATACATTAAACCCTATACATTATACATTGTGCATTATACATTACACTCATTATACATTATACACATTATAAATTAAACTCTATACATTAGACTTTATACATTATACATATTATAAATTAAACAGTAAACACTATACATTATACTATATATATTATACATTAAACCCTATACATTATACTTTATACATTGTGCATTATACATTATACATTATACATTAAACACTATACATTATACACTCTATACACTATACTTTATACATTATACACATCATAAATTAAACTCTAAACATTAGACTTTATACATTATACATATTATAAATTAAACAGTATACACTATACTTTATACATTATACCCATTATAAATTAAACTCTATACATTAGACTTTATACATTATACATATTATAAATTAAACAGTATACACTATACTTTATACATTATACCCATTATAAATTAAACTCTATACATTAGACTTTATACATTATACATATTATAAATTAAACAGTAAACACTATACATTATATATTATACTATATATATTATACATTAAACCCTATACATTATACTTTATACATTGTGCATTATACATTAAACACTATAGGTACATTATACTTTGTACATTATACACATTATACACTATACTTTATACATTATACACATTATAAATTAAACTCTATACATTAGACTTTATACATTATACACATTATAAATTAAACTCTATACATTAGACTTTATACATTATACACATTATAAATTAAACTCTATACATTAGACTTTATACATTATACACATTATAAATTAAACTCTATACATTAGACTTTATACATTATACATATTATAAATTAAACTGTAAACACTATACATTATACTATATACAGGGTGTCAACTTACTAGTGTCCCCCAGGTTAACTCGAAAACGGTTGACGATAGAGAAAAAAGTTAAATGGTAACTCACCTTTATTTTTGATGTAGTTTCTGAATCTATAAAGTTATTTTAGATTTTCGACCCGGAAAGCCAAAATAATTTTTCTATCTCGCTTGGACGAAGGAGCAGGAAAAAATGCAATGAAATAATTTAAAAAATTCTAGGACTATTATTTCTTGAGTTATCACCAAAAAACCACCGAAAAAACACTTCAAAGTTAGGAAACTACCCCAGCAAAATTTTTCCCGGCAAAAACAACATCATATTCGAACTGAGCACCCCAAAAAACCAGGAGATATCAATTTTTAAGAAGATTTTAAATGAAAAATTTTTTTTTCTTCTTTTCAGTGATTTTGGGCAGAAATTGACAAAAATCGTCATATTTTACGACTGAATGAAAAATTAAAAAAATTTCCTTCCCAATTTTGGTCGATTTCTTAACAATTGACAAAATTCAAGAAAGAAAATGTTTTTTGCATTTAACTTTCGTAAACTCATGAAATATGACGATTTTTGTCAATTTCTGCCCAAAATCACTGAAAAGAAGAAAAAATTTTTTTCATTACAAATCTTCATAAAAATGGATATCTCCCGGTATTTTGGGGTGCTCAGTTCGAATATGATGTTGTTTTTGGCGAGGAATGTTTTCCTCAGGTAGTTTCCTTACTTTAAAGTGGTTTTTTAGTGGTTGTTTGGTGATAACTCAAGAAATAATGGTCCTAGAATTTTTTAAATTATTCCATTGCATTCCTCATGCCATTTCACATGGGAATCCATATTTTTTTTGTCGACTTTCAGAAAAATGAATTTTCGCTCGTTTTAACTACAGTTCAAGAGCAGGGTCAAAGCGGTCATCATTTTTTGGTTTTTTGGGCCAAAATAGGGGGGGTTACGATTTAACTTTTTTTCCTGCTCCTTCGTCCAAGCGAGATAGAAAAATTATTTTGGCTTTCCGGGTCGAAAATCTAAAATAACTTTATAGATTCAGAAACTACATCAAAAATAAAGGTGAGTTACCATTTAACTTTTTTCTCTATCGTCAACCGTTTTCGAGTTAACCTGGGGGACACTAGTAAGTTGACACCCTGTATATATATTATACATTAAACCCTATACATTGTGCATTATACATTAAACACTATACATTATACAAATTATACACTATACTTTATACATTATACACATTATAAATTAAACTCTATACATTAGACTTTATACATTATACATATTATAAATTAAACAGTAAACACTATACATTATACATTATACTATATATATTATACATTAAACCCTATACATTATACATTTTGCATTATACATTATACTTATTGTACATTATATGTACATTAAACACTATGCATTATGCACTAAACACTATACATTATACTTTATACATTATACACTATACACATTATTAATTATATTATAGTTATTATTACCTAGGTATTAATTTTTTTTTTTAGCTGCAGGAATTCTTGAGTGAAAAGTTTGGTTCCTTCGCCTTTCTTTTTTATTAAAATTTGTTTACTCTTAGGACATAGTTGATTTTTGTTCATTTGAATCACTTATTATCATAATGGATGATACATTATTGTTATCCGACCACGTGATATAATTTTTGTGATATTTACTTGTGTTATTTCATTTATTTTTGATCTCATAAAATAATTTTATTAATTTAAAAAAAAAATTTTACTTGTATAAGACTTATACTTATTTATATGTAGTTATAAAATAAAATTGATAACAAACTGATATGTGATAACCAATATGAATTATTTATTTATTATATTTTTTGAGGAACAACTTGGTGTAATTGCATACCTCTGGAAAGATGGAATTTTGTAAAATCGAAACTTTGACAATCGATGGCTGAACCGATGTTGACTTTTGAAAGCTCTTTGGACGCAGAATTTAATAATCTTTCATTTTGTACTTCGTGGTCAAGTTGTTAGAACCCACAGTTTTCGAGCTAGAGGTAAAAAACTGATTATTTGGGAGTTTTTTCAAAATGGCGAAGCACAAGAGACTAAAAATTTGAATTAGAACTAAGGACCTAAACAAGATAAAATCACGGAAAGTCCGGGAAAGTCAAGACTAATCATTTTAAAGTCTCAACAGTGGGCCCTTCATAATTGAACTTAGGTAAATAAAAACATCTTAAAAACCATAATTTTATATTATCTTGTGTGAAAAATTACAACTTTTATTATCATCATCGTTATTATTATGTTATAATAAAATACAAAATCAAAATGTTGAATAATTCAGTTTATATACATAATGTTACGGAAATGTTAACTTTTAAGTGTATTTTTTAAATTTTTAATTTTTATTTTGAACATTAAAGCTTAAAGTAATTGTACAATAAGAACAATACTTTTTCACGATGATAAAAAATTAATAACTGAAAGACCAGGATCCCATTTGACCAATGCAACGACCTGTAAAGCCATCAGTTTTAAGAAGAATTTTTTGCGGTTTCGAAAATTTTACCTTCATCGTCGAATGTTGCCAATGTTAGCTTTCTCAGCTTGTTTGTTAGGAAGCTGTGGGCGTTTTCTTTTCGAGAAGCTGTCCCTCCCAACGGAATCATCGAATCTGAAATTTTAAAACAATAAAATCGTTCAAATGTTCTTAAAATACCGTTAGTATCAGTGCTTGATTCATAAATTTGAGGGTTCCTTTCTGGCCCGCTAGAAGACAATCTCTGTTTGGTATCTTCGACAAAACCTGTGATCAACACATCCATCATAACAGCCTAAAATAAAAAATAAATTAAACAATTTAGCATCATACAAATTTTACCTGTTTTGAAAAGATTTGCAAAATTTTCGATACTCTTGTCCCGTTTTCTACAACTCGGAATTGTAAGAAAAGGCAAGGCAGACAGTCTGGGTTCTCTTCTTGAGATGGTTTCGCGAAATCCCATGAAAACTCTTCATATTTGAGTCCAACAAGTAATGTCTGGAAATTCAAAATGAAGGAAAAAAAAGAAAATTAAATAAAACTTACGCATTTAACGTTATTTATGACGTAGACTCCTTGGGCGTTGATGCCGACGAGGACAGGAATGTCTTGATGAGTGACCAAAGAAGTCAACCCTCTTACCGGTTGCTCTATTTGTCCTTGAAAAAATGCCGAACTGGACAAAAAAAATGAAAGGAAAATCTACATCTAAATTACCCGTAGTATGGTAAAGTCCAGCAGAATTCCAAATATTTCTTATGCAATTTTCGATCGGGTAAGCGTCTATAGTGCTCCAAAAGCCTCACTTCGGGGGTATCTTTACTGCTGAGTCTGAGCCATGCGTTCCAGCTTCCGTTCCTCATATGAGCGGGAAGGAATCGACCGTGCTGTTCTCTATTCGAGGGATAAATACAATCATTACAAGAAACACTTGCAAAAACGTTTGTGTGGTTTGGGGGGCTAAGGTGGATAGGACAGTTAGGCCGTTTTGGAGGTCGGGGAAGTTTTGATGATTTGGGCTGTTAAGACAATTAGGCCGTTTTTCGAGGTCTGGGCAGTTTTAATGATTTGGGTGGTTTGGGAAGTTTTGGAGGGTTGGCTGGTTTGGGGTGTTAGCATGGTTTGGAAATTTGTGGTTTAGGGTGATTTGAGAAGTTTGGACGATCTGAACAGTTTGGGCAGTATTAGAGGTCTGGAATCTTTAGGTGAATTAGGCGGTTCGGACCGTTTTGGAGGTCTACGCAGTTGGGGTGATTTGGGCAGTTTTAATGATTTGGGTGGTTTGGGAGTTTGGGTGGTTTTGGCAGTTTTGATGATTTGGGTGGTTTGGGCCGTTTTGGAGGTCTGGGCAGTTTTGGTGATTTGGGTGGTTTAGGCAGTTTGGGACGTTTTGAGGATTTGGGTAGTTTGGGCCGTTTTGGAGTTCTGGACAGTTTGGGTGATTTGGGCCGTTTTGATGATTTGGTTGGTTTGGGCCGTTTTGCGGGTCTGGGCGGTTTGGGTGATTTGGGCAGTTTGGACCGTTTTGATGATTTGGGGGTCGTTTTGACGGCCCGTTTTCATGATTATGGTGGTTTGGGCCGTTTTGGGGGTTTGGGTGATTTGGGCAGTTTGGGCCGTTTTGATGATTTGGGGGTGGTTATGACGGTTTGGACAGTTTTGGAGGTCTGGGCAGTTTTGTTGATTTGGGTGGTTTGGGCCGTTTTGAGGATTTGGGTAGTTTGGGCCGTTTTGAGGATTTGGGTAGTTTGGGCCGTTTTGCAGTTCTGGACAGTTTGGGTGATTTGGGCCGTTTTGATGATTTGGTTGGTTTGTGCCGTTTTGGAGGTCGGGGCCGTTCTGAGGATTTGGGTAGTTGATGATTTGGGTGGTTTGGGCCGTTTTGGGGGTCTGGGCGGTTTGGGTGATTTGGGCCGTTTTGATGATTCCCAGGTTTTGACGGTTTGGGCCGTTTTGATAATTAGGGTGGTTTGGGCCGTTTTGTGGGTCTGGACGGTTTGGGTGATTTGGGCAGTTTGGGCCGTTTTGATGATTTAGGGGTCGTTTTGACGGCCCGTTTTGATGATTAGGGTATTTTGGGCCGTTTTGGGGGTCTGGGCGGTTTGGGCGATTTGGGCAGTTTGGGCCGTTTTGATGATTTGGGGTGGTTATGACGGTTTTGGTGATTTGGGCAGTTCAGGCCATTTTGGAGGTTCTGGGCAATTCAGGCAAATAAATACACCTTCATTTAAACTATTGAAAAATACCTGAAGAACTGTAACGTATGAAACTGAGGATTATACGGCCCAAGTTCGATTCTAGCTTGTATACTTCCCAGCATGATATATTGCGCCATCTCACACGGGTACCGTCCTTCAAGAATATTATATTTTGCTTCGGCGTACAATAATTCCAGTATTTTTTCATCCCTGAAAACTTAACCTCAAAAAATGCTTTCTTTTCAGCTTACTTTAATCTTTCTTCCTGACTCAGTGGAAAAAAGACGTTCCGTTGAAATGATAAAATTGGTTCGTCTCTACGTTGTCGCGATTCAGACGCATGAGCGTATTTACTTAACAATGAAGGCCACTTGGTGCGTATACTCAATGGTTTATGATGTGGCTTTAGTTGAAGTTCTGCACAGAAAACATTAAAAAAAGGTTTGAAAAAGAAAGAATTTTACCAAGTAAACCAGATGTCATCCAAAGTGTGAATATAGTCGCTGCTACACGAGTGAGTCTTAACTGGTCCTCCGACACGATCGATTGTATCAGTTCGTGTACTGTCGCATTGACGCCATCTTCGACGTCCATTCGTAAAGCCACGTCATTCATCATGTAAACGCAGACTTTCATACCTGAAGCAAAATGAAACATCGAAAAAGCAAAATTTTCCCGCTTACTTTGAACCGATGAGTTCAAAATTTGTTCTTTCGCATTGTTCAGTTTATCCCAATCGGACGTTTCGTAGTTGACATTCGATTTGTACGATTTCGGATGAATCCCGATTTCTTCGATCTGCGAATATTTGCCACAAGGGACACAATCATTGTGGTCGAGATCGTTATCCCGTTTGAAGTCACTAGAATCAAAAGCAAATACATTTTATTTTGCTAGGATAAACCAAAATACTCAACTTTTAGCGATATAAATCAAATTAATCCAGTAGCATGCAAATGAGTGTGCTTTGGCTGCTTCTCATGCGATTCGGATTATTAAGGGGACGTGTAGCGCCTGTCTCTCTATCTCAGCGAGGGCGTGGAAGCCCGCATAACACTCTCCTCCCTCCCTCCCGCCCATCCCCACTCATTCAACTGGTCTCAGATTCGTTTAAAAACCCGCGTGATTCTAAACTTATTGAAAAAGTATTTCAATGATTACTAAAGATTGAATCAGCCAAACTAATTCAAAATTTGCACACCTATCTTTTTCAGTATGTGGAGCGCCTTAAACTAAAAAAAAGGTTAAAAATTTTTTTTTTTTTTTAATATAAAGATTAAATAATATTGCAATAAGTTTAGTTCAAGGCGCAGATAAATGAATAAGCTTCATTTTAAAAAAAGTCCGGTCCAGATCGGATCATTTTTCTATGAGCTATCATTGAAAAACTGTTTTCAAGGCCCCTTAAAGGCTGAAGATCCTTTCAAACCATAAAGAAGTAAAAGAAGCCAAAAGTTCTTCCCATTATCATAATTATGTAGAAACATATAGAAGGTTAGGCCTCAAAAATCGCTTAAACTCCCAAGTCTGGTCCCAACTTCGGGGAAAGGTCTCGGTAGATGCAGTGGTTGTTCGGATTTAGGCTACAACTGGGGGCATCGTTGAGAAGGATTTTGGCCTTGTTTCTTCTCGTGTTTCCCCCATTCCTTGTGGTGTGCAGGTTTGAATACTAACCCGCAAGACTCAACTGTTGTGCATGCATATTCGCCTTTAAAGAATAGTGACTGCCACAAATAAACTAGAGGCGACCTTTTTTTTTTTAAAGCGGGTTTTCCACTACTAGGTGATATCGCCCTCGCGTCAGTAGTGTTGTCCCATCGGAAAAGTCCATTTTAGGTATATTGGGTTCAATTTGGGGACCGCCCACCTTGAACCACGAATGTTCGGGATTAACGCCTTAGCACGTGCGTGCACCACGACGCAATACAGTAAAACTTCGTTATAACGCTCCCGTTTATAACGATTTCCCGGTTGTAACGCTCTTTTTCCCTGGTCCCGGTCCCTGGGGGTGTATTTCCAAATACTTTGGAATTTTTTTATTGATCTCTTCCTTAACACTTTTCAAGAAGTAAAATCAAAATTAAAATCATTGTCTTAGAGGAGCTGGGAATCATTGATTAACTGAATGATCGTTACATTATTAAATTCACATTTAGTCAACAACAGTAACATATATTTTTTATAAAAATTTTTATTTATTTTTAACAATTAGTTGATAATTTATTTTCATAGTGTAATAATTTATATTTTATTTCTTTATTTATTTTATACATACATATATTTATTTAATTCTTAATTTCTCCTGAATTATTTATTATTGTAACTTTTTATTGCGTTTAAATTTGTTTTGTATTTATTCCGTATTGTATATATGTTGATGACTGTCTTGACTGTGCTATTTGGTTCCATACTGTAAGCATTGAAATATAAAAAATGAAAAATAAAAAAAAAGGAATTTTGTTCGTTTTAACGCTTGTATTTCCCGTTTATAGCGCTTCGATGGAAGAAAAAAAAATTTTTTTCTTCGAATTTTGTCATTTCTTCGTATAGGATTAGACAAAAAAGTGATGTCGAGTGCAATTTTTCAAAAACAAATTTAGATAAAAGACGTTTTACCCTTAAAAAAGGATGCTTTCTCAAGATGGATTCTGAGAAAGTGCAGATTCAATGACTTTATGTAAACAAACCTATACAATATGTTTCCACGAATTCAGAAGTCCTTAGCTTCGAATTTTTATTTATTTATTTATTTTTTTTTTCGTCAGTCTTTTACCTCACGTAGAGGAGTGAACATTACTTACTTAAAATTTCGGGGAGATCATTCTCGATTAAAGAAAAAATATCGTTACTTTAGGAGTTCGACACTCTCTGACAAAGGCCCAGAAAGCCGAAAAATAAAAAGTGAGTCCTCAGTGCTTCCTATTTGTTTTTTTCTTTTCGTTTCGCCCCCTAAAAACTAAAAAAGTCGTATTCATTCCAAAGATTTGCCTATCATGTACATTTATCAATTCAAAAATAAATTTTTAAGTTATTTTTAAGGATTTTTATGACTTCCCGCTTATAGCGCTCCTTTTACTCGGTCCCCAGAAGAGCGTTATAACGAAGTTTTACTGTATATCTTTTTCAAAATTTTCACTTAATAAAAATACATTCTTGTGTTTAACCACTGTTGTCCGTTGTTTTTCGGAATCTTCCATTGGACCAAGCAAGAATTCTTCGTGATCTTTATGATTGAGTGGACACTCCGGAGGTTGAGAGCCACCTAAAATGTTCATCTTGACTGTGCATCGTTGATATTCCGGTGAAGTACTAACAGCCAAGGCTATCACTGTATCGCCAATATCCACGGAGGAAATCTTCAGGGGTCTACCTAATTTACTGACCAGAGAAAAAACGTACTAACGGACAAACTACTGATACGACTGGGCTGAAATTTGGCAGGGAAGCTTATTTTGATTGGTAGCATCGATCCTCGAAGGAAATTTCAAATCGGACTACCGGGGGCGGAGATCTCGAAAATCACCACCGGGGGCAGAAAAAACGTACTACCGGACAAACTACTGATGCGACCGGGCTGAAATTTGGCAGGGAAGCTTATTTTGATTGGTAGCATCGATCCTCGAAGGAAATTTCAAATCGGACTACCGGGGGCGGAGATCTCGAAAATCACCACCGGGGGCAGAAAAAACGTACTACCGGACAAACTACTGATGCGACCGGGCTGAAATTTGGCAGGGAAGCTTATTTTAGTTGGTAGCACCGATCCTCGAAGGAAATTTTCAAATCGGACTACCGGGGGCGGAGATCTCGAAAAATGATCACCACCGGGGGCAGAAAAAACGTACTACCGGACAAACTACTGATGCGACCGGGCTGAAATTTGGCAGGAAGCTTATTTTAGTTGGTAGCACCGATCCTCGAAGGAAATTTTCAAATCGGACTACCGGGGGCGGAGATCTCGAAAAATGATCACCACCGGGGGCAGAAAAAACGTACTACCGGACAAACTACTGATGCGACCGGGCTGAAATTTGGCAGGGAAGCTTATTTTAGTTGGTAGCACCGATCCTCGAAGGAAATTTTCAAATCGGACTACCGGGGGCGGAGATCTCGAAAAATGATCACCACCGGGGGCAGAAAAAACGTACTACCGGACAAACTACTGATGCGACCGGGCTGAAATTTGGCAGGGAAGCTTATTTTAGTTGGTAGCACCGATCCTCGAAGGAAATTTTCAAATCGGACTACCGGGGGCGGAGATCTCGAAAAATGATCACCACCGGGGGCAGAAAAAACGTACTACCGGACAAACTACTGATGCGACCGGGCTGAAATTTGGCAGGGAAGCTTATTTTAGTTGGTAGCACCGATCCTCGAAGGAAATTTTCAAATCGGACTACCGGGGGCGGAGATAATCGAAAAAGATCGAAAAATGATCACCACCGGGGGCAGAAAAAACGTACTACCGGACAAACTACTGATGCGACCGGGCTGAAATTTGGCAGGGAAGCTTATTTTAGTTGGTAGCACCGATCCTCGAAGGAAATTTTCAAATCGGACTACCGGGGGCGGAGATCTCGAAAAATGATCAGGGGGCATAAAAAACGTACTACCGGACAAACTACTGATGCGACCGGGCTGAAATTTGGCAGGGAAGCTTATTTTAGTTGGTAGCACCGATCCTCGAAGGAAATTTTCAAATCGGACTACCGGGGGCGGAGATAATCGAAAAAGATCGAAAAATGATCACCACCGGGGGCAGAAAAAACGTACTACCGGACAAACTACTGATGCGACCGGGCTGAAATTTGGCAGGGAAGCTTATTTTAGTTGGTAGCACCGATCCTCGAAGGAAATTTTCAAATCGGACTACCGGGGGCGGAGATCTCGAAAAATGATCACCACCGGGGGCAGAAAAAACGTACTACCGGACAAACTACTGATGCGACCGGGCTGAAGTTTGACAGAGATGCATATTTTGATTGATAGCATCGATCCTCGAAGAAAATTTTCAAATTGGACTACCGGGGGCGGAGATCTCGAAAATCACCACCGGGGTCAGAAAAAACGTACTACCGGACAAACTACTGATGCGACCAAGCTGAAATTTGGCAGGGAAGCTTATTTTGATAGATAGCACCGATCCTCGAAAATTTTCAAATCGTACTATCTCCGCCCCCGGTCGTCCATTATGAAAATTTCCTTCAAGGATTGGTGCTACCAACTAAAATCAGCATCCCTGCCAAATTTCAGCTCCGTCGCATCAGTAGTTTGTCCGGTACTACGTTTTTTCTCCGGTCAGTTAATTAGAAACGTCCAATCTTCAGCATAATCAAAACACTTTTTAACTTTCTCAAAGAGAAGTTATTGTATTACCGTCGGATTCGGGTTTTTGGGGAAGGGTCTTCCAGACCCCCTAGGGTCAAACTGACTTTTGATCTTTGCCGGACATGACTTTGTCTGTGGTGCCGGCCGTCCGTCGCCTTTTTTCTCGGAACACTTCACGGCCACAATTTTCATCCGATTTTCACGAAATTTTCACACAATCTTCCTTTCGTGGTTATCTTGAAAGTGACGAGAGCGATTTTTGAAATTCGACAAAATGGCGGAGATATGTCTGTCTAAAGTTTGCAAAAATGTGCTACGGGCTTTCTACCGGTCCGATCTTCACCAAATTTTAACCAAATAATCTTCACGTGATCCCGATTAAATTTCATTAACTAATTAGGTAATTAATTATGTAATTAGGTAATTATGACTAATTAACTTAATTTTCCCATTTTCATAAAATTATCGCCAAATTCAAGTTATGATTGAAAAAAAAATATTTTTTTTTTCAAAAATTAATTAATTAATTTAATTAGGTAATTATATTGAGTTTGAGTGAAATTATTCCCATTTTCATAAAATTATCACCAAATTCAAGTTATGATTGAAAAAAAAATTTTTTTTTTCAAAAATTAATTAATTAACTAATTAGGTAATTATATTGAGTTTGAGTGAAATTATTCCCATTTTCATAAAATTATCACCAAATTCAAGTTTTTCAATTTGATTGAAAAAAATTTTTTTTTTCAAAAATTAATTAATTAATTAGTAATTAACTAATTAGGTAATTATATTGAGTTTGAGTGAAATTATTCCCATTTTCATAAAATTATCACCAAATTCAAGTTATGATTAAAAAATTTTTTTTTTAATTAATTAATTAATTAACTAATTAGGTAATTATATTGAGTTTGAGTGAAATTAGTCCCATTTTCATAAAATTATCACCAAATTCAAGTTATGATTAAAAAAATTTTTTTTTAATTAATTAATTAATTAACTAATTAGGTAATTATATTGAGTTTGAGTGAAATTATTCCCATTTTCATAAAATTATCACCAAATTCAAGTTATGATTGAAAAAAATTTTTTTTTTTAAATTAATTAATTAATTAACTAATTAGGTAATTATATTGAGTTTGAGTGAAATTATTCCCATTTTCATAAAATTATCACCAAATTCAAGTTATGATTGAAAAAAAAAAATTCTCAAAAATTAATTAATTAACTAGGTAATTAGGTAATTATAATGTGTATGAGTGAAATTAGTCCCATTTTCAGAAAATTATCACCAAATTTAAGTTATGTTAGAAAAAAAAGGATTCATTTCCCCCGAAATTTATGGATCCCCCGAAATCTGTAGACCTTTGAGAAAGTTCGTGTCTCTGGGCAAGCTCCAGGACCAATACTTTCATCAATTTTATGGTGCTAGCCATAGAGCTACATATTATGTCCCTTCTAGGGTTGTACCGTGGATATAAAAACTACGATCACATTCTATAAGCAAGGAAAAGGTAGGTAAATAAAAAAAAAAATGAATAAAACAATAAAAAATGTATTGCACATAAAGAAAAATACATGCATATAATACTGAATAACTAAAACTTGTGAGTTGCTAAGTGATAAAATTCTTCGACTACTTTTACCTATATTGATCAGGAGGTTGAAGAAAACCTCGGTGGCGAGAATATTCGACTGGAATGACTGTAACGAAGCCGTGGCTATCTGACGTTTGGTGTTCTCCACTATCCGACCCAGTTAGAGACATTATAAGGAGATTGAAAAGGATCTTATTCATTAACTAGAGAATGGGGAAACCTTGAATCGAGAAGGAAAGAAAGAGAAGAAATCGAGGCGAGAGAAAAAACGTTCAATTTTAAAGGGGAAAATAGGTTCGAAATCATATTTTCACTCGGATCCCCTTCGTTCGCCCTAAAACGGGGGATGCGTGACCGCCGTAACTCATCGTCCCTTCGACACCCCACGGATTTTAAACGAAAAACAAAAACATCGCCAACAATCAAAAATTAATTTTACAATCAAAATTACAAATGAAATAAAACTCCAAGTTAAAAATAAATGAAAAAATGAATACGAAAAGTGGTCAGACGAAGTGGAATTCGTAACAGAACGAGGTTATAAGCAGTCTTACCTCAAGATTTTTTTTAATTAAAAATTAATCAATTCTCAAAATCCAATTATTCATAAATTTTCTTTTTTGAATATTTTTAAATTTTAAGTCTATATATGATAAGTTGACGAATTATAGAAGTCTGAAATACAAATTGTGGAAATCGAGGGGGTGCCCCTCCACGAATTCGAAAGGTGTGGATTTGATCTGAGAAAAAGTTAAAATTGATGATGAATTACTATCGTTTACTTTTGAAAGGCGTGGTAGTATGAAAATGGAACCCAGGAATGGAAAATTTCTAGAAAATCGGTGATTTTTGACGAAAATCTTCATTTTTGGAGGGGCGGAACGCTGATATGCTCCTAATCTTAACCTCCTAAGCACCTACCCTGTATAAGGTAAAAGATTAGGTAAAAATCGGTGGTTATCTACCAAAATATTATCTATTTTTGGAGGGGCGGAATGCTGCTACAGATATTCCTAATCCTAACCTCCTAAGCCCCTACCCTGTATATTTATTTAGGTAAAAAATTGGGTGAAATTCTTTGGTTTTCTACCAAAATATCCATTTTTGGAGGGGCGGAACGCTGCTATGTTCCTAATCCTAACCCTGCATATGGTGAAAATTTGATGAAAATCGGTGGTTTTTTGCAAGAATTTTCATTTTTGGGTAGGGTGGAAGCAGCAGAATTAAATAATAGTGATCAATAAGGCCTTTTTTAGAAAAAAATTTTCTTTTTGCTTTTCTGGAATGGTGAGCCCTTCCACAATTTCCTACAACCTGTTTTTGAGGGGGTGCCCCTCCATGAATTTGGAAGCTGCGGACTTGATCTGCGAAAAAAAAAAATGATGATGAATTCATAACCTTTAAAAGCTTTTAAAAAAATAAATAACTTAATTATTTTTAAAAAGTGGCATGGAGTAGATGGGCAAAAATATGTAAATCATGATTTTGTTAGAATTTTTGAAGATTTTTTTTCCCTTTGATATTACATGATTAAAAATGGGGGGAAATCATGATTGATTTTTTACCATCAATGGTATGGAGAAGGTACAATTCGAACTTTCTCAAAAACAATAGCGATTGAGAAGGCAGTAGTTTTGGACGAAGTGCCCTTCCACAGTTCCCCCACTAGAACCAGAGTCAGAACCGGTTAACACCCTGCGAACTGAAAACTGAAATCGGTTTTTTCCCAGAGAAATTTGGTATTTTTCACTTTTCGGAAAAAGAGTTCGAACTTGGAAGATGATTTAAAAAGATCATTTTCGATATCCCAAAGGACCCTGATCACGAATATTTGTTTCGTTTTATAAAACGCTGAAAACCGGTTACCAGTTTTTAAAAACCGGAAGGTAACCGCCTTACTTAAAAGTGAAAACCTTTTCTCATTTCTCATTCGGCGGCCATAATTGTCTGAGGTAACATCGCGCCGAATTTCGGCTCCAAGATTTTCTTATTTTTCACCCTTCCCCGCTTATTAATTTAACATTTTCATTCCAAATTTTTATTATTCTTTTGATTTGCTATAATCGTGATTAAAAATTTTTGTCGAAATCAATTTTTTTAAATTATGCCCCACGTGGTCGAGGACTTCATTCGGGTTCGAGCCAGCTTGGACGGAAATCTCGAAGCGCTCATCTTAAGTTTATTTTTTTATTTTTTTTTAAAAAACTTTTTCCTTTTTCTTTTAGGTAGATTTCTTTCAAAAAATCTATTTTTTATGTTCCCAAATTTAATTTTTTGGTGATGAGAATCCACCTCCCAAGGATTACAATCGTAATTTTGGGGAAAAAATCAGGAAAATTAGAATAACAAAATAAATAGTTCGAGTTTCTTAAAAAAAGAAAAAAAAAATCCAGGAAGATAAAAAAGATTAATTTGACTTTCTTTAGTTTTTCTGATTTATTTTCCCAAATCATTACGATTTTTTCTCTCTTTTTTTTTAACCTCAAAATGGCCGTCTTCGCCAAATCTGATTCCCTAATCCCGCTGACCATTTCGCGCCAAACAGTCCCGTTTTCCCCCCCTTAGAAAAAGTCCGTTGCGTTCCCATTTCTCCATCTCCGCCCTCCGCCATCTTTTTTTCTTCTCTTTCGACTTCCCAACTCCTCAGTATTTTTGACGTTTCCCGCTTATTAATTTAACATTTTTATTCGCAATTTTGATTAATATTTACATTCTCTATAATCGTGAATATAAAATTAGGTCCAAATATTTTTTTATTTTGCCACAGCGTCTCCAGACGAGGACCAACTTTTACCTTGAGGTCTAGCTTGGTTGGAAAAGCAATTTCCATCGAATTTTCATCGTAGGTAAGTTTATATTTTGAACTTTTGCCCATTTTTTCATTTTTTTTTTCTTTCCTTTTCTTTTTTAATCCCAAAGTGACCATTTGGCGCCAAAAGTGATCCCGGTTTCGCGCCTAAGAATTGCCGTTGGGATCTAAGTTGACCCCTTCGACTTCCGCCATCTTTAGTTTTTCTCATCGACCTCCGAACTCGCTGAAGGTAACATGCCCTCTTTAATTAACATTTTTTATGTGTTTTTCTCTTAATTTATCTCGTTTCTGACGTGTTTTTTTCCTTTTACAAAATTAGGCCGCCACATTGTGATTCGTGATAGGCGAATTGATCGTATTTCTCTTCAGCCGTTTTCTGCTTTGATCATCAGCTCTGGAATATCAGGTAATTTAATTTTTAACTTATTTTTAGAACGAATTATGAATTTTAATTGTTAATTTGACTTCTTCGGGTCATCGACCTTTCTTTAAATTCGCATATTTCCTTTATTTCTGTACATTTTCGGTGTTTTGTGCTTGGGGATCTTCATTTTATTAAATTTTGAATCTTTTTGCGATTTTCTGCTTAGTTTTGATTCAATATCTGAGCCCCGAGTGTGATAAGGTCGTGTTAACAGTAATTTTAACTTATCATAGCGTCCTGCTATAAAATTGCGACTATCTGCAAGTTATTTGACAACCATTTTTCAAATTATCCTGTTGTTGACCTAGGATTTGCCTGATTATGAACAATGGTTGGGTTTAGACATGGTTTTGTTGCCTATTTTGGTCTTGTTGGTTAGGTAGCTTTGTTTCTAGTGAACTTTTTGGAAGTTTTTAGAAAAACTTGTTCAATTGGTGGCCTTCTTTCTTATAAATGAATGGAAAAACCTTCTTTATTTTAAATACTTGTGACTTTTTTTTCTTATTTTCATAGGAATAATGATCATTAAGTGTCCAAAAATGATCAAAAATTAAGCTAAAAAGGGCCCTTTTCATCCTAAAGGTACAAAATCTAGTTAAAAGGGCCTGTAGTGTTCCAAAAAGGGTCATAAATCAATCCAAAAAGGGCCTTTTTGGTCGTAAAGGAACAAAATTCAGTCAAAAGGAATGAAAATAAAGCAAAAAGGGGCCATTTTGTCATAAAAGGGCACCTAGTGTCCAAAAATTAAGCTAGTAAGGGCCTTTTTGAATCTTAAGAAAGAAAATTTAGTTAAAAAGGGCAAAAACCAAGCTAAAAATGACCTTTTTGACTAGATTTAGTTCCTTTACGATCAAAAAGGCTCTTTTTATCTTGATTTTTGACCCTCTTTGGATAAGAGAAGAACAAACCCCAGTGAAAAATAGCCAATTGTGTTCAAAAAAGTATCCAAATCTTAATGAACCTTCACTATGCTGTCGGAGTGGCCCTTCGGGAATGTCCCAATCTTCCATTGGGCCTATCCGACCCTAATTGACTTTTCCCCCCAATTTTTCTCTTCCCATTTCCTTTCCTAATTAGTGCTATAACAAGCGTAAATTAACAATCTTAAATTTCTGGATTATTAGACACAATAAAAACTAAACCATAATATTTTTTGAATAAAAATTGTAATGATTAGGCTTAAAATTGGGTTTTTGAATGCTCATTTTCAGTGATTGTACTCGACCCCCCTCTCCATACATGTCATGTCAATCTAAATGCTGTTTTCATCCTATCTACATGTATCACCATAAAATTAAATATAGCAAATAAGGGTAACATATGGATCGATGGATTCCCTCGATATTTGAGCAGTGTCTGAGATGACGGCCGTTTCATTGAGACATAGATTGAAATGTCTACTGGAACGATCGTTCTCTCAATGCTGTCTCCATTCTCAAAATTTGGAGCAAATTAAGGTTTTCAACATGAGGGCTTCTTTTCTGTGGTTTTCAGTAGAAAGGAAGCCCATCGATCACAAATATTGTGCTCATCCATCATCATCAAGCAGCCTCTGAGATAATTGAGCAGCGTCTGAGGTCGACGATTGTTTAATGGTCACATAAATTGAACTGTGCACTTAACCAATCGTCGATCTCAATCCCGTCTCCATCCTCGTTTTTTCAAGATTCAACACAACGTTTACTTTGATGGATTTCCTTTTTTTGGTTTTTAACAAAAAGGAAGCTCATCAATGTCAAATTTTGTGCTCATCGTTCACCTAGATGAAAATCCAGCGTCTTAAGCATCAATGATACAGCAGCAACTGAGATTGACGCTTGTTTCTTTGTGACAGATTTGTTAATGGAGCAATCGTCGACCCATGCTGCCTCCTTTAACATAGCCAAATTCTTTCAACACCCTGGGGGATTATTGTGTCTAATACTCCGCATACATTAAATATAACGCAGTAAAAGTATGCTGAAACATTTCTTGTATTCTGAAACATGCTCATTCTACCCAGCTTTTGGATTTGTCATTGCTGAAATTCCCAGCATTACCCTGCATGTTCCTCCTCATCAAGTTGCCACCTTCCACGTCCCTTATCCAACTATGGTCGCTCTTTGTCGTCCTCTGGTGGCTGGAAACGGCGAAAATAATTTAACAACGTAAATAATAAAAAAAAGCTTGAATTAGATCTTTTTTCCACGACAGTTTGCATGAAATAAGGACATACCTAATTGTATAACTTAAACTGATTTTTTAAATGTGGTGCCCTAGATTCAGAGTTAGGGGCATTTAATTCCTAAATATGAACAAATTCACAAAGCTAATAACATATCAATACCAATATGAATACGTTTATAGTCATATTTCACAAATAAATTTCTCAATTTGACTACAATTTATGTCATTTTCACTTTATTTTTTATGAATTTAAATATATTTCATAGATAAACGTATTCATATGTTCTAGCCTTGTAAATTATATTTCATAGTAATGAATATGATTCATATTCATCACGCGCCCAAATCTGCATTGATTAAGTTAAACGTTATACTTATCGTTAGTTAAATTTATTTTTAACTTTATTTTTGTTAAGTTTAGCCATTATTAAATACTTGCCCGGTGGATCATTAGAAATTAATTTTATTCATTAATGTTATATATCTAGTAATAATTATGATGTTATGTCCTGATATACTGTATATCAATATATTGCATTATTTTGTTGATTTGTAATAGCCAGAACATAACGTTTTGTTTTACTGATTTCCTTTCTGTGGTATTTAGCAGAAAGGAAACATGTAGAACACAAATGTTGTGTTCATTCTTTACTCAGAAATGCCAGCAGCCTCAGTATCAATGATAGCAGCGGGATGGACGATTGTTTCATTGTGACATAGAATTGAACTGTCAAATGGAACGATCGTTCATCTCAATGGTGTCTCCATCTTGAATTTTTCTTGTTCAACCGGCGGTTTAGATATCCAACACTACGTATGTGTAGTGGGATTTCCTCTCTGTGATTAATAGAAGAGAGGGATCCCACCCACACAAATGTTGTGCTGAAGAGTCGCAGAAGAAACTTCAGTAGCGTCATCATCGATCGAGCAGTGTGATCATGCTTGTTTCATTGCGACATTGTTTTAACTGTCCAATGTAACAATCATCGGTCTCAATGCTCCGCTCATCAGCGGATGAAATGCCAGCGTCTTCAGCTTCTGAGCAGTGTCTGAGATTGACGATAGTTTCATTATGACATAGATTAAACTGTCTAGTGGAACCATCGTCGATTTCAATGCTGTCTCCATTCTTCATTTTGATGCAAATAAAGTGTTATATTGAACGCAACGTTTACTTTGATGGATTTTCTTTTCTGGTATTTAATAGACAGGAAACTCATCAATGTTAAATATTGTGCTCATCCCGAGATGAAAAGCCACCCTCAGCTTCAATGATTCTCGAGCAGCGTCTGAGGTCGACGGTTGATTCCTGATGACATTGAACTTTCATCGGAACAATCGTCGAACTCAAATGCTGTCTCCATCCTTCATATGATGTCTTCAGCCCAAATGGTCAAGGAAACTTCCAGCAAGGAAACTTCTTATTGTAATGATAGGTCTGCCTAATGATTGGTTTTGGGCAAGAGACGTTTATTATAGCAAAAAACAGCGTTTTGAAACTTTTAAGTTTTCAAACAATTACCCTGTAGACCTTTTTTTCATCAAACTGTCATGGTTTTCTTCTTCAGCGAATCAAACTCGATGGTTTTTGAGTTGGCTGGCTTGATGATGGTGACCTTTTTGTATCCTTTATTGACTTATGGATCTCTTGTTGTCTTTTGGCCTCCTATGGGCATCCTGTTGAAGGTTAATCTGAGCATTAGCATAGTTTGATGATCTTTTTTGTTGACCTATTAGGGATGGAAATCGTACTCCAGCTAGGATTGGGCGATAATTTTCTTGAATTTATGAACTGGCCAGGTTGTAGGGAATCTTTGCAACAAAAACCTGACTCGACATGTATTATTTGATGTGCATAAGGAAATTCTGAAAGAAATTGTGAAGAAACAAAACATCTTCTTCCTTAGTCTTAAAAACTGAGTCCTTTATGACGTAAAACACTTAATTTTCTCCATTAAAACAACTATTTAGTTTAAAACAAACTCTTACCAATGATTGAACATAACCTCTCAAATGCTATCGACTGATAACCGCCTTTTCCCAGGCTTACCAACTTAATTTTTTATAAACACAACCGATTTCCCACACAAATAAATTTTTTTTGTACAAATATTATAATATGCAAATGCCTGAATACCAGCCTTCCATATCCTACCTAGTTTTCAATTTTCTTTTGATTTATTTCATAATTCACTCTGCAACCTAAAGTACCAATTTTGCGGAATATTAGACACAATAAAAACCCAAATATTTTTGAATAAAAGTTGTAATGATTTGACTTGAAATAGGGTTTTTAAATGTTGATTTATTAACTATTAATATTTCAATGTTGAACTACCCAGATTTTCTTTTCAACATCAGGATAGTCGATAAAGCGACAATGTATTCTGTTAAAAAAATTTGTTCTCATATATCAACTTAAACTTAAATATGTATAGCAAATAGGGTAACATATCTAATATAGAGCGACGGATTTCTTCGAGATTTGAGCAGTGTCTGAGATAACTGTGGTTTCATAAGGACATAGATTTAACTGTCTTCTGGAACCATCGTTCATCTCAATGCTGTCTCCATCCTTTAACATATTTGGAGCAAATTTCAACACAACGTTTCTTTCGATGATTCTTCTTCCATTTAGTAGAAAGGAGACGCATCGATCTCAAATGTTGTGTTCACCGAGACGTCTAACCAGCATCCTCAGCGTCAATGATACTTGAGCAGTGTCTGAGGTCGGCAATTGTTTCGCTGCGGCATTGATTGAATAGTCTAGTGCAACAGTTGTCGATCTCAATGCTGTCTCCTTTCTGCATTTTCTCCTTCAACATAAAGGCAAATTTAACTCAACTTTTCATTCGGTAGTTTTCCTTTCTTTGGTAACTAATAGAAAGGAAAAATACCGATCTGAAAGGTTGTGCTGAACAATCGGCGATAAAGATGAAAATCCAGCATTCTCAGCGATATTTGAGCAGTGTCTGAGATTAACGATTGTTTAGTTGTTACATAGATTGAACTGTACAGCAAGCCAATCGTCGATCTTGAATGCTGTCTCCATCCATCATTTGACTTCTTCAGCCCAAATGTTCTACAATTATTAATTTTAATGTGACCATGTTATCCTTTTTTTTGAGGTAGGTACTTAATATAATTGATTTAAGGGTTTTATTATTAGTGTGTCTAATAATCCGCAAATATTTTCTTTTCTTTTTTACTCTTTTAATAATTACTTAATTGCATTAAATTGTAGGCCAGCGAATCCTTAAAAATTATGTTTATTCATGAATGTTCTAATGCCCTGCTTTTGATGTTCTTGCTATACCTAAAGCAGCATAATTTTGCTGCTTTAATAGCCAGAAACTCTGCAACACAATTTTTCTCAATAATTTGCTATAGGAGCCAATATTTAAGAAAATAGAATATGGAAGGTATTGCAAAAAGAAAATATTGTGATTTTCCCTATATTTTGTTTAATGTAGAGGAAAAAGGGAAGTTTATGCCAGCCCCTTGACACTAGTAGAAAGGGAACCTATCAATCATGTTGTGCCCATCCTTCACCAAGATGAAAAGTCAGCATCCTCAGCTTCAATGAGCAGCAGTGATTGAGATTGACGATCGTTTCATTCTGACATAGATTGAACTGTTTTGTGGACCGATCGTCGATTTCAATGCTGTCTTCATCTGCGGAATTGAGGTCAATAAGGGCTTATTATTTGTTTTCGGGAAAGAAGAGACGTTTATTATAGGAAAAAAACGAATTTTGAAACAATGGGCTTTTAAGTTTTCATACAATCACTGTAAACCTTTTTTTCATCAAACTTTGTTTTTCTCCTCCGTAGACCATTTTAAGCTAAGGGGCCCTTATTATATTAATTTTTTTTTTAAATCCTTTTATACACTAGAGGCCCTTTTTAGCTTCATTTATGAGCCTTTTTGACTAGATTTGTTCCTTAACTAAAAAAAATAATTTTTTTTTTTTGCTTGATAGTATAGGGGCCCTTAAGATTTTGTTCCTTTACTATGAAAAGGACCCTTTTTATCTTGATTTTGTAATCTTGTTGGACACTTGGGCCCCTTTTAATTTCGATTTTTGGACACTTAGGGGCCTAAATGGACACCAACATGCCTAAATTAAAAATTTCCAATTTGCGGAATATTAGACACGATAAAAACTGTACTTTTTTGTATAATATTTGTAATGATTAGACTTAGAAAATGCTTTTTAAATTTCGATTTATATCATTGATATATTTCAATGTTAAAATGCCATAATTTTCTTCACGTCTCAACAATTTTGAGAATGTATTGACCTTGGATTGAATGATTGTTGGTGGTGGTATTGGTGGATGAGGTCGTGTTTAAGATATCAGACCTTCTCCACCAACATCACCATCAGCTATCAATTTTCAGGATGGTCAAAAAAATTGGTTTATTATTTTGTTAACAATATGTATAATCTCGATCTCAAATGTTGTCTTCATCCTACATGTATCACCTTAAATGTAGCAAATAAGGGTAACATTTTGAAAATAACGTTTTTATCAGTTTATTTCCTTTCTGTGGAATACATTAGAAAGGAGCTCTACTGATTTTAAAGGTTGTGCTCATCCTTCACAGAAATGCGAGCTTCAGCAATATGTGAGCAGTGCCTGAGACTACGATTGTTCCAATGTTACAGAAATGAAACTGTTAATTGGGCCAATCGTCGATCTTAATGCTGTCTCCGTCCTTCATAGGTCTTCAGCGTCTTCAGAGTCTTCACATCCGAGCAGCGTCGATATTTGAGCAGTGTATGAGATAGAGGATTGTTCCATTGTTACATAGATGAAACTGTACACTGGGGCTATCCTCTATCTTAATGCTGTCTCTATCCTTCTCTCCTTCAACGTAGAGCGAATTTTTTCAACACTACGTTAAGATTGGTGGACTACCTATCTGTTAATTAAAAGAAAGGCAGTCCATCGATCGCAAATGTTGTGCTGAACACTTATCAGTAAAAAGCCATCAAACTCAGCGATTTGGCAGTGTCTGAGATCACGATTGTTTCATTTTTTCATAGATTGAACTGTGAAGTGCAACAATCGTCGATCTCAATGCTGTCTCCACTCATCAGGGATGAAATGCCAGCATCTTTAGCTTCAATGATGAGCAGCGTTTGAGGTCGGTGATCGTTCCATTCTGACATTGAAATGTTGACTGGACCGATTTTCAAGCTCGACGCTGTCTCCATCCTTCATTTGACATCTGCAGCCCAAATGGTCTACAAATGCGCACTGAATTAATTTTAATGTGACCTAGTTATCCTCTTATGTGGTACTTAAGAAATAGATTTATAGGTATTGTGTCTAATACTCCGCAAATATTAACTTATGACAAAGTAGGAAAAAATTAGGAATGGTTTTTTGATTTCGATAGTTGAAATTTTGATCTTCCAATGGAGAGTTGGTCCAACAGACAGAATAGCTGTCATCTGCTTTTGCTATATATCTAGTGTGCAGAAGGGGCCCTAGAATGCTTCCTTGAGGGACACCAACTTCTTTTGCCAGTGTATTCTTTATTTAGTTCGATATAGCATTTGAACAGTGTCTGAGATGGACGATGGTTTCATTGCGACATAGATTGAACTGTTTACTGGAACGATCGTCGATTTCAATGCTGTCTCCATTCTTCATATTTCTCCTTCAACGAAGCAAATTAGGTTCAGATATCCAACACAACGTATGTATGGGAAGGGTCGCTTTCTGTGATAATTAAAAGAAAGGGAGTCCACCCATATCAAATGTTGTGCTGAACTCATCACAGAAGATACGTCAGCAGCCTCAGCATCGATGATACTGGAGCAGTGTCTGAGATGGACGGTCGTTTCATTGAGACATAGATTGAACTGTCTGGTGGAACGATCGTCGATTTCAATTCTGTCTCTATTCTGCATATTTCTCCTTCAACAAGCAAATTAGGTTCAGATATCCAACACAACGTATGTATGGGAAGGGTCGCTTTCTGTGATAATTAAAAGAAAGGGATCCCACCCATATCAAATGTTGTGCTGAACTCATCACAAAAGAAACGTCAGCAGCCTCAGCACCTGGAGCAGTGTCTGAGATGGACGATCGTTTCATTCTGACATAGATTGAACTGTCTACTGGAACGATCGTCAATTTCAATGCTGTCTCTTCTTCAACATGAAATGTAATGGAAATAAGGGTTATATTGAACACAACGTTTACTTTGATGGATTTTCTTTTTTTGGTATTTAATAGAAAGGAAACTCATCAATGTTAAATGTTGTGCTCATCCCGAGATGAAAAGCCACCCTCAGCTTCAATGATTCTCGAGCAGCGTCTGAGGTCGACGGTTGATTCCTGATGACATTGAACTGTCATCGGAACGATCGTCGAATTTTTTTGTTCTCTTTCGACTTCCCAACTACTCAGTATTTTTGACGTTGCCCGCTTATTAATGTAACATTTTTATTCGCAATTTTGATTCCCTGTAATCGTGATTATAAATTTCGGTCCAAATAATTTTTTTTTAAATTTTGCCGCAGTCTCTAGACGAGGACCAACTTTTACCTTGAGGTCTAGCTTGGTTGGAAAAGCAATTTCTATCGAATTTTCACCCTAGGTAAGTTTATATTTTTGAACTTTTGTCCATTTTTTTTTCTTTCCTTTTCTTTTTTAATCCCAAAGTGACCATTTGGCGCCAAAAGTGATCCCGGTTTCGCGCCTAAGAATTGCCGTTGGGATTCAAGTTGAGCCCTTCGACTTCCGCCATCTTTAGTTTTTCTCATCGACTTCCGAACTCGCTGAAGGTAACATGCCCCCTTTAATTATCATTTTTTCTGTGTTTTACTCTTAATTTAACTCTTTTCTGACGTGTTTTTTTTTTTCCTTTTACAAAATTAGGCCGCCACATTGTGATTCGTGATAGGCGAGTTGATCGTATTTCTCTTCAGCCGTTTTCTGCTTTCATCATCAGCTCTGGAATATCAGGTACCTATTTTAATGTTTCAAAAAATTTGAGAACGAATTATGAATTTTAATTGCAGTAAAAGTATGCTGAAACATTTCTTGTATGCTGAAACATGCTCATTCAACCCAGCTTTTTGATTTGTCGTTGATTCCTGGCACTGCCCTGTGTGACTTCATGTTCCTCCTCGTCAAGTTGCCACCTTCCACGTCCCTTATCCAACTATGGTCGCTCTTTGTCGTTCTCTGCTAGCTGGAAACGGTGATTTAAGTTTAACAACTTAAATAATAAAAAAAAGCTTGAATTAGATCTTTTTTCCACGACAGTTTGCATGAAATAAGGACATAATTGTATAACTTAAACTGATTTTTTAAATGTGATGCCCTAGATTCATAGTTAGGGGCATTTAATTCCTAAATATGAACAAATTCACAAAGCTAATAACATATCGATACCAATATGAATACGTTTATAGTCATATTTGTTAAAAATTTACAAATAAACTTCTCAATTTGACTACAATTTATGTTATTTTCACTTTATTTTTTATGAATTTAAATATATTTCATAGATCAACGTATTCATATTCATAACTGTATTCATATGTTCTAGCCTTGTAAATTTATTCATATTTATGAACTCTGCATTGATTAATTTAAACGTTATACTTATCGTTGGTTAAATTTATTTTTAACTTAATTTTTGTCAAGTTTAGCCATTATTAAATACTTGCCCGGTGGATCATTAGAAATTAATTTTATTCATTAACGTTATATATCTAGTAATAATAATGATGTTATGTCCTGATATACTGTATATCAATATATTGCATAATTTTGTTGATTTGTAATAGCCAGAACATGACGTTTTGTTTAACTGATTTCCTTTCTGTGGTATTTAGGAGAAAGGAAACATGTCGAACACAAATGTTGTGTTCATTCTTTACTCAGAAATGCCAGCAGCATCAGTATCAATGATAGCAGTGGGATGGACGATTGTTTCATTGTGACATAGAATTGAACTGTCAAATGGAATGATCGTTCATCTCAATGGTGTCTCCATCTTGAATTTTTCTTGTTCAACCGGCGGTTTAGATATCCAACACTACGTATGTGTAGTGGGATTTCCTCTCTGTGATAAATAAAAGAGAGGGATCCCACCCACACAAATGTTGTGCTGAAGAGTCGCAGAAGAAACTTCAGTAGCTTCATCATCGATCGAGCAGTGTGATCATGCTTGTTTCATTGCGACATTGTTTTAACTGTCCAATGTAACAATCATCGGTCTCAATGCTCCGCTCATCAGCAGATGAAATGCCAGCGTCTTCAGCTTCTGAGCAGTGTCTGAGATTGACGATCGTTTCATTATGACATAGATTAAACTGTCTAGTGGAACCATCGTCGATTTCAATGCTGTCTCCATTCTTCATTTTGATGCAACGTTTACTTTGATGGATTTTCTTTTCTGGCATTTAATAGACAGGAAACTCTATGTTGTGCTCATCTGTCAAATGTGAGCAGCCTCAGTGATATTCGAGCAGCGTCTGAGATTGACGATCGTTTCATTATGACATAGATTAAACTGTCTGGTGGAACCATCGTCGATTTCAATGCTGTCTTCATCCAGCGTAGGAAACTTCTTATTATAATGATTGGTTTTAGGCAAGAGACGTTTATTATAGCAAAAAACAGCGTTTTGAAACTTTTAAGTTTTCAAACAATTACCCTGTAGACCTTTTTTTCATCAAACTGTCATGGTTTTCTTCTTCAGCGAATCAAGCTCAATGGTTTTTGACTTGGCTGGCTTGATGATGGTGACCGTTTTATATCCTTTGTTGACTTATGGATCTTGTTTTCTTTTGGTCTCCTATGGTCATCCTGTTGGAGGTTAATCTGACCATTAGCATAGTTTGGTGATCTTTTTTGTTGACCTATTAGGGAAGGAAATCGTACTCCAGCTAGGATTGGGCGATAATTTTGTTGAATTTATAAACTGGCCAGGTTGTAGGGAATCTTTGCAACAAAAACCTGACCCGACATGTATTATTTGATGTGCATAAAGAAAATTCTGAAAGAAATTGTGAAGAAACAAAACATCTTCTTCCTTAGTCTTAAAAACTGAGTCCTGTATGACGTAAAACACTTAATTGTATATTTGTAAAACAACTATTTAGTTTAAAACAAACTCTTACCCATAATTGAACATAACCTCTCAAGTGCTATCAAGTATATAAGTATAATCTGTGGTGCTATCAACTGATAACCGCCTTTTCCCAGGCTTACCAACGTAATTTTTATAAAAACAACTGATTTCCCACACAAATAAATTTTTTTTATACAAATATTATAATATGCAAATGCCTGAATACCAGCCTTCCATATCCTACCCAGTTTTCAATTTTATTTTTATTTATTTCATAATTCACTCTGCAACCTAAAGTACCAATTTTGCGGAATATTAGACACAATAAAAACCAAACCCAAATATTTTTGAATAAAAGTTGTAATGATTTGACTTGAAATAGGGTTTTTAAATGTTGATTTATTAACTATTAATATTTCAATGTTGAACTACCCAGATTTTCTTTCAACATCAGGATAGTCGATAAAGCGACAATGTATTCTGTTAAAAAAATTTGTTCTCATGTATCACCTTAAACTTAAATATGTATAGCAAATAGGGTAACATATTCAATATAGAGCGACGGATTTCTTCAAGATTTGAGCAGTGCCTGAGATAACGGTGGTTTCATTAGGCTATAGATTGAACTGTCTAATGGAGCCACCGTTCATCTCAATGCTGTCTCCATCCTTTAACATGTTTGGAGCAAATTTCAACACAACGTTTCTTTCGATGATTCTTCTTCCATTTAGTAGAAAGGAGACGCATCGATCTCAAATGTTGTGTTCACCGAGACGTCAAACCAGCATCCTCAGCGTCAATAATACTTGAGCAGTGTCTGAGGTCGGCAATTGTTTCGCTGCGGCATTGATTGAATAGTCTAGTGCAACAGTTGTCGATCTCAATGATGTCTCCTTTCTGCATTTTCTCCTTCAACATAAAGGCAAATTTAACTCAACTTTTCATTCGGTAGTTTTCCTTTCTTTGGTAACTAATAGAAAGGAAAAATACCGATCTGAAAGGTTGTGCTGAACAATCGGCGACAAAGATGAAAATCCAGCGACAAAGATGAAAATCCAGCATTCTCAGCGATATTTGAGCAGTGTCTGAGATTAACGATTGTTTAGTTGTTACATAGATTGAACTGTACAGCAAGCCAATCGTCGATCTTGAATGCTGTCTCCATCCATCATTTGACTTCTTCAGCCCAAATGTTCTACAATTATTAATTTTAATGTGACCATGTTATCCTTTTTTTGAGGTAGGTACTTAATATAATTGATTTAAGGGTTTTATTATTAGTGTGTCTAATAATCCGAAAATATTTTCTTTTCTTTTTTACTCTTTTAATAATTACTTAATTGCATTAAATTGTAGGCCAGCGAATCCTTAAAAATTATGTTTATTCATGAATGTTCTAATGCCCTGCTTTTGATGTTCTTGCTATACCTAAAGCAGCATAATTTTGCTGCTTTAATAGCCAGAAACTCTGCAACACAATTTTTCTCAATAATTTGCTATAGTAGCCAATATTTAAGAAAATAGAATATGGAAGGTATTGCAAAAGGAAAATATTGTGATTTTCCCTATATTTTGTTTAATGTGAAGGAAAAAGGGAAGTTTATGCCAGCCCCTTGACACTAGTAGAAAGGGAACCTATCAATCATGTTGTGCCCATCCTTCACCAAGATGAAAAGTCAGCATCCTCAGCTTCAATGAGCAGCAGTGATTGAGATTGACGATCGTTTCATTCTGACATAGATTGAACTGTTTTGTGGACCGATCGTCGATTTCAATGCTGTCTTCATCTGCGGAATTGAGTTCAATAAGGGCTTATTATTTGTTTTCGGGAAAGAAGAGACGTTTATTATAAGAAGAAAAAAACAAATTTTAAAACAATGGGTTTTTAAGTGTTTATACAATCACTGTAAACCTTTTTTTCGTCAAACTTTGTTTTTCTCCTCCGTAGACCATTTTAAGCTAAGAGGCCCTTATTATCTTAACTTTTTTTTTAAATCCTTTTATACACTAGGGGGCCTTTTTAGCTTCATTTATGAGCCTTTTTGACTAGATTTTACTAGATTTTGCTCCATGCTTGATTGTTGACCTTTTTGGGCACTAGGGGCCCTTTTAACCAGATTTTGTTCCTTTTAAAAAGGACCCTTTTTACCTCGATTTTTAGGCACTAGAAAGGCACTGGGCCCCTTTTACCTCGATTTTTGGAGACTAGGGCCCCTTTTTACACACTAGGGCCCCTGATTTTGTATTCTTGTTGGACACTTGGGCCCCTTTTAATCTCTTAGGACACCTTAGGGGCCTAAATGGACACCAACATGCCTAAATTAAAAATTTCCAATTTGCGGAATATTAGACACAATAAAAACTGTACTTTTTTGTATAATATTTGTAATGATTAGACTTAGAAAATGCTTTTTAAATTTCGATTTACTCCTGCATTGATATTTCAATGTTTAATTCCCTAATTTTCTTCACTTCTCAACAATTTTGAGGATATATTGACCTTGGATTGAATGATTGTTGGTGGTGGTATTGGTGGATGAGGTCGTGTTTAAGATATCAGACCTTCTCCACCAACATCACCATCAGCTATCAATTTTCAGGATGGTCAAAAAAAGTGGTTTATTATTTCGATCTCAAATGTTGTCTTCATCCTACATGTATCACCTTAAATGTAGCAAATAAGGGTAACATTTTGAAAACAACGTTTTTATCAGTTTATTTCCTTTCTGTGGAATACAGTAGAAAGGAACTCTACTGATTTTAAATGTTGTGCTCATCCTTCACAGAAATGCGAGCTTCAGCAATATGTGAGCAGTGTCTGAGACTACGATTGTTCCAATGTTACAGAAATGAAACTGTTAATTGGGCCAATCGTCGATCTTAATGCTGTCTCCGTCCTTCATATGTCTTCAGCGTCTTCAGAGTCTTCACATCCGAGCAGCGTCGATATTTGAGCAGTGTATGAGATAGAGGATTGTTCCATTGTTACATAGATGAAACTGTACACTGGGGCTATCCTCTATCTTAATGCTGTCTCTATCCTTCTCTCCTTCAACGTAGAGCGAATTTTTTCAACACTACGTTAAGATTGGTGGACTACCTATCTGTTAATTAAAAGAAAGGCAGTCCATCGATCGCAAATGTTGTGCTGAACACTTATCAGACTGGACCGATCTTCGAGCTCAACGCTGTCTCCATCCTTCATTTGACATCTGCAGCCCAAATGGTCTACAAATGCGCACTGAATTAATTTTAATGTGACCTAGTTATCCTCTTATGTGGTACTTGAAGAATAGATTTAAGGGTGTTATTATCATTGTGTCTAATACTCCGCAAATATTTACTTATGACAAAGTAGGAAAAATTTAGGAATGGTTTTTTGATTTCGATAGTTGAAATTTTGATCTTCCAATCACGAGAGTCTGTCCAACAGACAGAATAGCTGTCATCTGCTTTCGCTATATATCTAGTGTGCAGAAGGGGCCCTAGAATGCTTCCTTGAGGGACACCAACTTCTTTTGCCAGTGTATTCTTTATTTAGTTCGATATAGCATTTGAACAGTGTCTGAGATGGACGATGGTTTCATTGCGACATAGATTGAACTGTCTCGTGGAACCATCGTCGATTTCAATGCTGTCTCCATTCTTCATATTTCTCCTTCAACGAAGCAAATTAGGTTCAGATATCCAACACAACGTATGTATGGGAAGGGTCGCTTTCTGTGATAATTAAAAGAAAGGGAGTCCACCCATATCAAATGTTGTGCTGAACTCATCACCGAAGAAACGTCAGCAGCCTCAGCATCAATGATACTGGAGCAGTGTCTGAGATGGACGGTCGTTTCATTGAGACATATATTGAACTGTCTCGTGGAACCATCGTCGATTTCAATGCTGTCTCTATTCTGCATATTTCTCCTTCAACAAGCAAATTTTGCTTTGGTTCAGATATCCAACACAACGTATGTGTGGGAAGGGTCGCTTTCTGTGATAATTAAAAGAAAGGGATCCGACCCATATCAAATTTTGTGCTGAACTCATCACAAAAGAAACGTCAGCAGCCTCAGCATCTGGAGCAGTGTCTGAGATGGACGATCGTTTCATTCTGACATAGATTGAACTGTCTACTGGAACGATCGTCGATTTCAATGCTGTCTCTTCTTCAACATGAAATGTAATAGAAATAAGGGTTATATTGAACATAACGTTTACTTTGATGGATTTTCTTTTTTTGGTATTTAATAGAAAGGAAACTCATCAATGTTAAATGTTGTGCTCATCCCGAGATGAAAAGCCACCCTCAGCTTCAATGATTCTCGAGCAGCGTCTGAGGTCGACGGTTGATTTCTGATGACATTGAACTTTCATCGGAACAATCGTCGAACTCAAATGCTGTCTCCATCCTTCATATGATGTCTTCAGCCCAATTGTCACTGTAGATGAGAGCAGCGATTTTTGAGCAGTTTCTGAGATCACGATTGTTGCACTGTGACATAGATTGAACTGTCCTCTGTAACAATTGTCATTCTCAACTCTGTCTCCATTCAGCTTCAACATAAAATGTATAATTAAGGTAACTTTTCAACACGTTTTGTTCGAGGGCTTCTCAGTGATAATTCAAAAGAATCGCCTCGATCAATGTTGTGCTTATCACAATGAATTACCAGCAGCAATCAATGATATTTGAGCAGTTCTTGAAGTCGACGATCGTCTGCTTGCTATTGAATTGTGACAAGCAACAATCGTCGATATCAAATGCTGTCTCCATCCTTCATTTTACATCTGCAGATGTTCTAATAAGGCCCACTGAATTAATTATGTGATCTTCTTTAAGAAATATGTTTATTTGTACATAAGGCCTTCGACTTTTTGATTGTTCAATACAGTAACTTTTTGTGAATAGAATAGAAATAAGGATGTCAACACAATCTAATAAACGTTTTACTCCTAATAGGTATCATTTTCAATTCAACACAAAGTTTACGTAGATGGATTCTCTTTCTGTGATAATTAAAAGAAAGAGAGCCCATCGATGTCAAATCTTGTGTTGAACACCCACCTTCACGGAGAAGACAGCAGCCTCAGCGTCAATTGCAAGATCAGCAATGGGATGGACGATCGTTTCATTCTGGCATAGATTGAAATGTCACTGGCTTGGTCGTCGATTTCAATGCTGTCTCCATTCGTCATTTTTCTCCTTCAGCAAGCGTTCAGATACAACACAACGTATGTATGCGGGGGATTACTTTTCTGTGATGATTAAAAGAAAGGGAGTCCTCCCATATCAAATGTTGTGTTGAACACTCATCAACAGAAGAAACGTCAGCATCATCAATGATATTTGAGCAGCGTTGAGATTGACGGTCGTTTCATTGAGACATAGATTGAACTGTTTACTGGAACGATCGTCGATTTCAATGCTACATAAGACAACATGAAAAGCGCAGATTAAGGTAACATTTTCGTTATTTATTTACGATTAACAAAAGTTTTATTTTCTTTAATTGCTATTATGTTTGAATTATAATCTCCTAATAGGTAACGTTTTCAACACAACGTTTTGTTCGAGGGCTTTCTCTTCTGTGATAATTAAAAGAAAGGAATGCTCTCGAACTCTAAGTTGTGCTGTGCGCTGAAAGTTCTACTGGAACAATCAATGGCTGTCTTCACTCATCGGCTACAGAGAAGAAACGTCAGCAGCCTTGGCATCAATGATATTTAGCAGTGTCTGAGATGGACGGTCGTTTCATTCTGACGAGATTGAACTGTCAGTTGGAACGATCGTCGATGTCAATGCTGTCTCCTTTCTGCATTTTTCTCCTTCGACAAGCAAATTAGGTTCAGATATCCAACACTATGTATGAATAGGGGGATTACTTTTCTGTGATAATTAAAGGAAAGGTAGTCCACCTATCTCAAATGTTGTGTTGGCCACTCATCAGTCACAGAAGAAACGTCGGAACCAGCCTCAGGGTGATTTTGGGTTGTTGGGGTGGTTTGGGTGATATGGATTATATGATTGAATTGGGGTTATTTTGGATGATTTGGGTAAATTTGGTGACTTTTGATGATTTGGGTTGTATGGTTGATATTGGTTATATGTTTAATTTGGGTAATTTTGGATGATTTGGGTTATAAGGTTAATTTGGGTAATTTTGGATGATTTGTGTTACCTATTTGGTTTATATTATGATTGATTAGTGTAATTTTCGATGACACCTAGTGTATGGTTGATATGGGTAATTTTTGAGATTTTGAATTATTTGGGTTAAATCAGTGGTTCCCAAACTAGGGGCGTAAGCTGTCCAGGGGGGGGGGGACTCAAAATTTTTTTTTTTTAAATACATATCTCCCAAAAATTTAGTTTTTCTTTTTTTTCTGAATATATTTTAAGGCTATTTTTCATCAAAAACCTCAAAATCAACGTTTTAAGAGACATTTTTCGTCAAAAACCTCAAAATCAAGGTTTTAAGAGGCAAATTTTCTTCCAAAAACCTCAAATTCAACATTCGTAAAGCCCAATTTACGTCCAAAAACCTCAAAATCAAAGTTTTAAGAGCCTTTTTTCGTCAAAAACCTAAAAGTCAACATTTCAAGCCAAATTTTCGTTAAAAAAAAAATCAACTTCTAAGAGACAATTTTTTATCAAAAAACCTCGGAATCTGCGTTTTAAGTGCTAATTTTGTCTAGAACCTCAAAATCAACATTTTTAAAACTTTTCAATTTTCTTCAAAAATTAACACTCAAAAGTGTTTTGCACAGGTTTTTATTTGTTTGAAAGAGGGGCGCACTCTGAAAAAAATTGGGAACCTCTGGGTTATAATATAAAATATTTATTTTAAAAATATACAGGTTAACATAGAAATTACCAATTTTGCATGAGCTTTTTATTGCTCATTGACGCAAAATTAAATTGGGGTTATGTATATGGATGATTTGGGTAATTTTTGGGTTTATGGGTAATTTTGGAGATTTTGGGTTGTATGGTTGATTTGGGTAATTTTGGACAGTTTCATTGTGACATAAATAAAATTAAACTTTTCTTTATTTGCTGTATACATCCATCACTTTCCTAGTCAGGAATCTCCTCTATGAATGTTTCAAAACAAACCGCTAGAGTGCAACCCCTAAAATTTTTTCAAACCAAAAAACGTGTCTCCGCATTTTTTTTTCTTAATCTTTCATATCAAAATTGTAAAATAAAATAAAAAATGTGATCTTGAAGAATAAATGTTTGAAGTTTGATTTTAATTTTATTTTGTCTGAAATCAAGTAGGCAAGTTGCGAGAAATCGTTTCGATCAGCTGTTTCCCTTATCAAAGTATACATTTTGACATACACAAAAATAAAAAAGATCTTGAAAAGGCGAGATTTCCGCCATGAAATCGTCCAAATGGGTTCTGTCGTTTCAACGTTCGAGTGGCGCTGCGTGAGCTGCACTTTTTCCAACCCGGACGATTTTAGCGATTGTCGAAGATGCGGTCGCGTTAAGAGCAACTTGAGTCCTCAGAGCACCTCTATGCTGGAACCTGAAAATTCCCATTCAATCTCGTACATCGAAGTTGGGAACAGTTCGTTGAATAGGTAATCAGACTCAAAAGTGGTGAATGTCCAGTGGTCACTTAGCGTTCCCTTCCAAACTCCTAAATTTCCTATTTAGACCATCATGTAGCATTGCTTGATTAGTTGTTAGAGATTTGCTTGATTAGTAACTCGCACCTATTCATTCAGCGCAAAAACTGAAGATTTTTTTTTAGAATTAAAGCTTCATTGTGTCATTACTTTGATTTGGAGTCCTTTTCTAATGGTTTGGACCCATTTTGGATTGGTTTGGACCTCTTAACCTTGTTTGGAACCCTTTTTGATAGGTTTGGATCTCCCATAGACGGATTTGAACTCATTTTGGATTGGTGTGGACCCTAAAAGAGGTCCGAACGCATCGAAAAGGGGTCCAAACTCATCAAAAAGAGGTCCAAACACATCAAAAAGCTTTTTTGGTCTTTTTTTAAATGTGTTTGGACCTCTTATTAGATAAGTTTGGACCTCTGCGAGATGGATTTTGACTCCTTCTAGACGGGTTTGGATTCATTTTGGATTGGATTGGACCTCTTAAGCTTGTTTTGCCTAATTTTTTTTGTGTTTGGGCACCTTTTTGATTGTTTGCACCTCTTTTGATGTGTTCAGACCTCTTTTTGATGAGTTTGGACCTCTTTTCGATGAGCTTGGACCTCTTTTCAATGAGCTTGGACCCCTTTTTGATGTGTTTTGACCTCTTTTTGAAGAATTTGGACCCCTTTTAATGAGTTTAGACCTCTTCGAAGAGTTTGGACCCCTTTTTGATATGTTTGGACCTCTTTTTGTTGAGTTTGTACCCTTTTTTGATGCGTTTAGACCTCTTTTTTATGGGTTTTGGCCCCTTTTGATGAGTTCGGACCCCTTTTTGATGAATTTGGACCCCTTTTGATGACCTCTTTTCAATGATTTTTTACCCCTTTTTGATGTGTTTGGACCTCTTTTCGATGAGTTTGGACCCCTTATTGATGAGTTTGGACCTCTTTTCGATGAGTTTGGGCCTTTTTTGGTGAGTTTGGATCCCTTTTTGATGTGTTTAGACCTCTTTTTGATGAATTTGGACCCCTTTTGATGACCTCTTTTCAATGAGTTTGGGCCCCTTTTTGATGTGTTTGGACTTCTTTTTGATTAGTTTTGACCTCTTTTTGATGAATTTGGACCTCTTCGATGAGTTTGGACCCCTTTTTGATGTGTTTGGACCTCTTTTTGATGGATTTGGACTCCTTTTGATGAGTTTAGACCTCTTTGATGAATTTCGACCCCTTTTGATATGTTTAAACCTCTTTTTGATATGTTTGGACTTCTTTTTGATGAGTGTGGACCCCTTTTAATGAGTTTGGACCCCTTTTTGATGTGTTTAGACCTCTTTTTGATGAATTTGGACCTCTTTGATGACCTCTTTTCAATGAGTTTGGGCCCCTTTTTGATGTGTTTGGACTTCTTTTTGATTAGTTTGGACCTCTTTTTGATGAATTTGGACCTCTTCGATGAGTTTGGACCCCTTTTTGATGTGTTTGGACCTCTTTTTGATGGATTTGGACTCCTTTTGATGAGTTTAGACCTCTTTGATGAATTTCGACCCCTTTTGATATGTTTAAACCTCTTTTTGATATGTTTGGACTTCTTTTTGATGAGTGTGGACCCCTTTTAATGAGTTTGGACCCCTTTTTGATGTGTTTGGACCCCTTTTTGATGTGTTTGGACCTCTTTTTGATGAGTTTGGACCACTATCAAGAAGTTTGGACCCCTTTTTAGACGTTTTTGGACCACATTTCATGAAGTTTGGACCTCTTAAGCTTGTTTGGGCTCTTTTAATAGTTCTGGACCGACTTGCTTGAACCCCAATCGCACAATTTTATCTATAAACTCACCTTTTATGTCATTATTTCTGGAAAAGTTTAGGTTACCAATGCATGATGCCAATGGAACGGACTATAGGCTGGATTTGATGGGAAAAGTCAAAAATTGGCCATTTCTGAGCTTCTAAAACTCTAATTTTCCTCTTTTTCCTGAGTAAACCAAAGTGAGAGCAGTAATTTTAAGCATGAGACTCCCTGTGATTAGTAGTTCCCGAGTTATGGCCGATTTTAGAGCCCCCCAAGCTTTCTTCTTCACTAAGCTCCACCATCCATGAGTTTTTTTTTTGTCTCAACCAATATTAACAATTCCATTTAGTTTTTTGTTTTAATTTCAGGCCTAAGGTATACTAAACCTTCTCATACCTGATAATTTTCAAATCCGTCGCTTTCCTGTACTTACAATCTGGAACATAAGCTTGAGCCATTCTCTCATTGTGCACCTCTAAACCATTATAGGTATGGAATTGTACTGTTTTTTCTTTTGATTTTTTCTCTGTTATGAAATTTTATGCCATTCTTAGGCAATATATTATGTTATTCTTTCCCTTTGGCTGTCCCACAACCACCATAGACTCTCCTTTTATTGTTTTTTCTGACCAAAACCGAAAATGGAGCAAAATTCCACCATTTCTAGGACAGAAACTCCATGTGTGTAACTGAAAAATCTATTTTTGGAGTGGGGAGACTATTATTGATTTTTTTACTTTTTCTAACAATTTTTTTTTTCTTATTGCACGCTGCTTTACTCATTCACAATTAAAATAAAGCTTACAAAAAACTCCGTGTAAAAAAAAACCCTGTATACTGTACTTGAAATTTTTAGGGCTTCCTTTTATCGGATTAGAGAAGATTTGTGTAAAATTTTGTTGAAATTTGTCACGTAAGAAGTTACGTTCCGGTAGGTATTACTCCAGACATAAAAAAGTTCCCAGCTTTTGTTGTAAAGGTCTGGGCAAAGTTTCGGGTCTATTGGTAGCCCTGGCACGGGTTTTCGAAGTCCCATATCTAAATAAGGGTCCCCTAGTGTCCAAAAGTTTAAAAATAGGGCTATAAAGGGCCTTTTTCATAGTAAAGGAACAAAATCTGGTTAAAAGGGCCCCTAATGTATAAAAAGGATTTAAAAAAAAAGCTAAGGGCCATTTTATCTTCATGTTTTATCCTTTTTATACACTAGGGGCCATTTTTATATCGATTTTTTTATTCTTTTTGAACACTTAGGGGTCCTTTTTAGCTTAATTTTTGATCTTTTTTTTACACAAGGGGCTATTTTTACCTTGATTTTTGGCCTTAGGGACCCTTTTAGCTCGATTTTTCGAAGTCCTATATCTAAATAAGGGTCCCCTAGTGTCAAAAAAAGGTTAAAAATAAGGCTATAAAGGGCCTTTTTCATAGTAAAGGAACAAAATCTGGTTAAAAGGGCCCCTAATGTATAAAAAGGATTTTAAAAGAAATCTAAGGGCCATTTTATCTTCATGTTTTATCCTTTTTATACACTAGGGGCCATTTTTATATCGATTTTTTATTCTTTTTGAACACTTAGGGGTCCTTTTTAGCTTAATTTTTGATCTTTTTTTACACAAGGGGCTATTTTTACCTTGATTTTTGGCCTTAGGGACCCTTTTAGCTCGATTTTTCGAAGTCCTATATCTAAATAAGGGTCCCCTAGTGTCAAAAAAAGGTTAAAAATAAGGCTATAAAGGGCCTTTTTCATAGTAAAGGAACAAAATCTGGTTAAAAGGGCCCCTAATGTATAAAAAGGATTTTAAAAGAAATCTAAGGGCCATTTTATCTTCATGTTTTATCCTTTTTATACACTAGGGGCCATTTTTATATCGATTTTTTATTCTTTTTGAACACTTAGGGGTCCTTTTTAGCTTAATTTTTGATCTTTTTTTACACAAGGGGCTATTTTTACCTTGATTTTTGGCCTTAGGTACCCTTTTAGCTCGATTTTTCGAAGTCCTATATCTAAATAAGGGTCCCTATTGTCAAAAAAAGGTTAAAAATAAGGCTATAAAGGGCCTTTTTCATAGTAAAGGAACAAAATCTGGTTAAAAGGGCCCCTAATGTATAAAAAGGATTTTAAAAGAAATCTAAGGGCCATTTTATCTTCATGTTTTATCCTTTTTATACACTAGGGGCCATTTTTATATCGATTTTTTATTCTTTTTGAACACTTAGGGGTCCTTTTTAGCTTAATTTTTGATCTTTTTTTACACAAGGGGCTATTTTTACCTTGATTTTTGGCCTTAGGTACCCTTTTAGCTCGATTTTTCGAAGTCCTATATCTAAATAAGGGTCCCCTATTGTCAAAAAAAGGTTAAAAATAAGGCTATAAAGGGCCTTTTTCATAGTAAAGGAACAAAATCTGGTTAAAAGGGCCCCTAATGTATAAAAAGGATTTTAAAAGAAATCTAAGGGCCATTTTATCTTCATGTTTTATCCTTTTTATACACTAGGGGCCATTTTTATATCGATTTTTTATTCTTTTTGAACACTTAGGGGTCCTTTTTAGCTTAATTTTTGATCTTTTTTTACACAAGGGGCTATTTTTACCTTGATTTTTGGCCTTAGGGACCCTTTTAGCTCGATTTTTCAAAGTCCTATATCTAAATAAGGGTCCCCTATTGTCAAAAAAGGTTAAAAATAAGGCTATAAAGGGCCTTTTTCATAGTAAAGGAACAAAATCTGGTTAAAAGGGCCCCTAATGTATAAAAAGGATTTTAAAAGAAATCTAAGGGCCATTTTATCTTCATGTTTTATCCTTTTTATACACTAGGGGCCATTTTTATATCGATTTTTTATTCTTTTTGAACACTTAGGGGTCCTTTTTAGCTTAATTTTTGATCTTTTTTTACACAAGGGGCTATTTTTACCTTGATTTTTGGCCTTAGGTACCCTTTTAGCTCGATTTTTCAAAGTCCTATATCTAAATAAGGGTCCCCTATTGTCAAAAAAAGGTTAAAAATAAGGCTATAAAGGGCCTTTTTCATAGTAAAGGAACAAAATCTGGTTAAAAGGGCCCCTAATGTATAAAAAGTATTTTAAAAAAAGCTAAGGGCCATTTTATCTTCATGTTTTATCCTTTTTATACACTAGAGGCCATTTTTATATCGATTTTTTATTCTTTTTGAACACTTAGGGGTCCTTTTTAGCTTAATTTTTGATCTTTTTTTACACAAGGGGCTATTTTTACCTTGATTTTTGGCCTTAGGGACCCTTTTAGCTCGATTTTTCGAAGTCCTATATCTAAATAAGGGTCCCCTAGTGTCAAAAAAAGGTTAAAAATAAGGCTATAAAGGGCCTTTTTCATAGTAAAGGAACAAAATCTGGTTAAAAGGGCCCCTAATGTATAAAAAGTATTTTAAAAAAAGCTAAGGGCCATTTTATCTTCATGTTTTATCCTTTTTATACACTAGAGGCCATTTTTATATCGATTTTTTATTCTTTTTGAACACTTAGGGGTCCTTTTTAGCTTAATTTTTGATCTTTTTTTACACAAGGGGCTATTTTTACCTTGATTTTTGGCCTTAGGGACCCTTTTAGCTCGATTTTTCGAAGTCCTATATCTAAATAAGGGTCCCCTAGTGTCAAAAAAAGGTTAAAAATAAGGCTATAAAGGGCCTTTTTCATAGTAAAGGAACAAAATCTGGTTAAAAGGGCCCCTAATGTATAAAAAGGATTTTAAAAGAAATCTAAGGGCCATTTTATCTTCATGTTTTATCCTTTTTATACACTAGGGGCCATTTTTATATCGATTTTTTATTCTTTTTGAACACTTAGGGGTCCTTTTTAGCTTAATTTTTGATCTTTTTTTACACAAGGGGCTATTTTTACCTTGATTTTTGGCCTTAGGGACCCTTTTAGCTCGATTTTTCGAAGTCCTATATCTAAATAAGGGTCCCCTAGTGTCAAAAAAGGTTAAAAATAAGGCTATAAAGGGCCTTTTTCATAGTAAAGGAACAAAATCTGGTTAAAAGGGCCCCTAATGTATAAAAAGGATTTTAAAAGAAATCTAAGGGCCATTTTATCTTCATGTTTTATCCTTTTTATACACTAGGGGCCATTTTTATATCGATTTTTTATTCTTTTTGAACACTTAGGGGTCCTTTTTAGCTTAATTTTTGATCTTTTTTTACACAAGGGGCTATTTTTACCTTGATTTTTGGCCTTAGGTACCCTTTTAGCTCGATTTTTTCGAAGTCCTATATCTAAATAAGGGTCCCCTATTGTCAAAAAAAGGTTAAAAATAAGGCTATAAAGGGCCTTTTTCATAGTAAAGGAACAAAATCTGGTTAAAAGGGCCCCTAATGTATAAAAAGGATTTTAAAAGAAATCTAAGGGCCATTTTATCTTCATGTTTTATCCTTTTTATACACTAGGGGCCATTTTTATATCGATTTTTTATTCTTTTTGAACACTTAGGGGTCCTTTTTAGCTTAATTTTTGATCTTTTTTTACACAAGGGGCTATTTTTACCTTGATTTTTGGCCTTAGGGACCCTTTTAGCTCGATTTTTCAAAGTCCTATATCTAAATAAGGGTCCCCTATTGTCAAAAAAAGGTTAAAAATAAGGCTATAAAGGGCCTTTTTCATAGTAAAGGAACAAAATCTGGTTAAAAGGGCCCCTAATGTATAAAAAGGATTTTAAAAGAAATCTAAGGGCCATTTTATCTTCATGTTTTATCCTTTTTATACACTAGGGGCCATTTTTATATCGATTTTTTATTCTTTTTGAACACTTAGGGGTCCTTTTTAGCTTAATTTTTGATCTTTTTTTACACAAGGGGCTATTTTTACCTTGATTTTTGGCCTTAGGTACCCTTTTAGCTCGATTTTTCAAAGTCCTATATCTAAATAAGGGTCCCCTATTGTCAAAAAAAGGTTAAAAATAAGGCTATAAAGGGCCTTTTTCATAGTAAAGGAACAAAATCTGGTTAAAAGGGCCCCTAATGTATAAAAAGTATTTTAAAAAAAGCTAAGGGCCATTTTATCTTCATGTTTTATCCTTTTTATACACTAGAGGCCATTTTTATATCGATTTTTTATTCTTTTTGAACACTTAGGGGTCCTTTTTAGCTTAATTTTTGATCTTTTTTTACACAAGGGGCTATTTTTACCTTGATTTTTGGCCTTAGGTACCCTTTTAGCTCGATTTTTCAAAGTCCTATATCTAAATAAGGGTCCCCTATTGTCAAAAAAAGGTTAAAAATAAGGCTATAAAGGGCCTTTTTCATAGTAAAGGAACAAAATCTGGTTAAAAGGGCCCCTAATGTATAAAAAGTATTTTAAAAAAAGCTAAGGGCCATTTTATCTTCATGTTTTATCCTTTTTATACACTAGAGGCCATTTTTATATCGATTTTTTATTCTTTTTGAACACTTAGGGGTCCTTTTTAGCTTAATTTTTGATCTTTTTTTACACAAGGGGCTATTTTTACCTTGATTTTTGGCCTTAGGTACCCTTTTAGCTCGATTTTTCAAAGTCCTATATCTAAATAAGGGTCCCCTATTGTCAAAAAAGGTTAAAAATAAGGCTATAAAGGGCCTTTTTCATAGTAAAGGAACAAAATCTGGTTAAAAGGGCCCCTAATGTATAAAAAGTATTTTAAAAAAAGCTAAGGGCCATTTTATCTTCATGTTTTATCCTTTTTATACACTAGAGGCCATTTTTATATCGATTTTTTATTCTTTTTGAACACTTAGGGGTCCTTTTTAGCTTAATTTTTGATCTTTTTTTACACAAGGGGCTATTTTTACCTTGATTTTTGGCCTTAGGTACCCTTTTAGCTCGATTTTTCAAAGTCCTATATCTAAATAAGGGTCCCCTATTGTCAAAAAAAGGTTAAAAATAAGGCTATAAAGGGCCTTTTTCATAGTAAAGGAACAAAATCTGGTTAAAAGGGCCCCTAATGTATAAAAAGTATTTTAAAAAAAGCTAAGGGCCATTTTATCTTCATGTTTTATCCTTTTTATACACTAGAGGCCATTTTTATATCGATTTTTTATTCTTTTTGAACACTTAGGGGTCCTTTTTAGCTTAATTTTTGATCTTTTTTTTACACAAGGGGCTATTTTTACCTTGATTTTTGGCCTTAGGTACCCTTTTAGCTCGATTTTTCAAAGTCCTATATCTAAATAAGGGTCCCCTATTGTCAAAAAAAGGTTAAAAATAAGGCTATAAAGGGCCTTTTTCATAGTAAAGGAACAAAATCTGGTTAAAAGGGCCCCCTAATGTATAAAAAGTATTTTAAAAAAAGCTAAGGGCCATTTTATCTTCATGTTTTATCCTTTTTATACACTAGAGGCCATTTTTATATCGATTTTTTATTCTTTTTGAACACTTAGGGGTCCTTTTTAGCTTAATTTTTGATCTTTTTTTACACAAGGGGCTATTTTTACCTTGATTTTTGGCCTTAGGGACCCTTTTAGCTCGATTTTTCAAAGTCCTATATCTAAATAAGGGTCCCCTATTGTCAAAAAAAAGGTTAAAAATAAGGCTATAAAGGGCCTTTTTCATAGTAAAGGAACAAAATCTGGTTAAAAGGGCCCCTAATGTATAAAAAGGATTTTAAAAGAAATCTAAGGGCCATTTTATCTTCATGTTTTATCCTTTTTATACACTAGGGGCCATTTTTATATCGATTTTTTATTCTTTTTGAACACTTAGGGGTCCTTTTTAGCTTAATTTTTGATCTTTTTTTACACAAGGGGCTATTTTTACCTTGATTTTTGGCCTTAGGGACCCTTTTAGCTCGATTTTTCGAAGTCCTATATCTAAATAAGGGTCCCCTAGTGTCAAAAAAAGGTTAAAAATAAGGCTATAAAGGGCCTTTTTCATAGTAAAGGAACAAAATCTGGTTAAAAGGGCCCCTAATGTATAAAAAGTATTTTAAAAAAAGCTAAGGGCCATTTTATCTTCATGTTTTATCCTTTTTATCTAGGGGCCATTTTTATATCGATTTTTTTATTCTTTTTGAACACTTAGGGGTCCTTTTTAGCTTAATTTTTGATCTTTTTTTACACAAGGGGCTATTGTTATCTCAATTTTTTTCCTTTATGACAAAAAAGGCTCTTTTTAGCTCGATTTTTTTAATCCTTTTTTGAATACGAGTGGCCACTTATATCTCGATTTTTAAGCATTTAAAGATTTAAGCATTTTTTGGATATTCCCCAGTGTTGGATTGGTGGGGATGTGATAATTTTCCAGCCCGGTAAATTTTACCTTCCTGACCCGAGTTTGTCAATTGTTTTTTATTGAAATTGTTTTCTTTTTTTTTGTTCTAGCTCGCGGAACACAAAAGATGGAAACTTTGAGTGTCCTGAGTCAACTCATTATTCAAAGTTTGATCAAAAGTGGGGACGCGTTTTACAAAAATCATTTAGTTTACCATGTCTGATGAAAAAATGGACATGCGAACGTTGCCAATTTAACAATTACACTTCGATTTCATACTGTGCAGTCTGTGAGGAAGAGATGGCCTCTCCGGAAATATTCGTAAACGACGACGAATTCGCTGAAAAACAAAGCAATCTCAACAATATATTAGATAACGATTGTCAGGAGTATCCGGTGAATAAATCTCCGAAACGTCATAGCCTTTCAGTCTACGAAAAGGTCAAGTCTAAAGTGAGCCGATCTCTTTCGAATGGATCGGTCGTCCATAAGAAATATACGGAACCTCGCAGACCGAGTAGCCTGCTTGTCGAGAAAACTCTAGGATTCGATCTGGGTGACAAAAATAGCAATTTCGATGTCGAGGATGATGATAAATGGTCTTGCCAAAGATGCACGTTTCACAATCTGACTGATTCCGACAGGTGTGAGGTGTGCGAGACTCCTCGGAAGAGCAATCTTCCTGCTTCTACGCCTGGAAATGCAGAAAAGAAGGTCATCTCGGATCCAGAATGGGAGAAAAGAGATACACCCAAATTGGCACCTCAAAATTCACGGACGTTGCCAGAACTATGGCAGAAGCCAGTTTATAGGAGATCGCAGTCTGAGCTATTGACCAATGAGGTGAACAAAGATAAAGGTGTCAACCGTCACAGTTTTATGGAACCGGATTCCCAAGGGAATGCTACAATCCGCAGTTCCATAAACAACCTCAATTTACAACTTTCTGCTCTTCACAGGCAGAATTTTACAAGATATTCATGTATAGGAATCAACGACCCCAATCAAGGAGCGAACCCTCAAATCGTGAGTAGCGGAATCGTCAATTCTCAACACAGCTTGAAGCTTGATTCCGCATTAACGAAAAACTTACTGGACTACACAAACCGCCTCGAAAATTTAGAAAGAAGATGGACTTGCACTAAGTGTTCTTATGCTTACAATCCTTTCAAGTCTGAAAAATGTGATATTTGTTACTCTGTGCGTACACCTCCCTCGTTGACTGAACCCAGCCTTATAACTGTTACCAAAGATAGTGTTCGATATTCGCCCCCAAAAGGTGAAAATAGTAGTGATAATAGTCTAGAACTGCAGGACAAGGAGTTAATTCCTTTAGAAACAGAATGGACTTGTAGGAAGTGTACGTTGGTGAATACTTCAACTTCTAAAGCTTGTATTGTATGTGGCGGTTCGAAATTAAAAAGTATTTCTTTGGTCTGTGATATGACTCTTCGGAAAGGTGAATTTTGGTCGTGCCCGCAGTGCACGTTGAGGAATCCTCTGAATCTCCAAAGCTGTCAAGCGTGTACTTCGCAGAATAGCAAAAAACTGTTGGAAGTTCCGGTGAAAAATATGGCACCGAGGAGTCCATCGCCGAGGCATGGAAAACCAAAGGTTCAACCATGTGGTGGAGCGATACCCAAGCAGAAGCCAATAACGCGAAGAAATAGCTCAGGAAGTAACTGCAAGCCGATTTCGAAGCCGAAAGTGACCGTCACTTTGGACAACCGCAATGAAACCGACGAGGTGGTCGTTCCTCTGAAATCATGGCAATGCATCCACTGCACTTATGAGAACCGAACGGCATCTCCGGCTTGCGAAATGTGTCAGAGTTTAAGAGGCGTCGCTTCCTCCAGTGCGGCTACCACTTCCCCTATTAACCAGAAGCAGCCTTTTTCAAAAGTCCAAAAAAGTGAACTTATGGAAAATCTTAGGATCACCGAAGAAAGGGAAGCTCTCGACAAATGGGAACACATCGTTCGATACTGTCAAGAAGTAAGTACATGCCGGCGCATTCATAATTTATAAATATAAATAAATTCTCAAGCTGTATGAATACAAATATGAAAACACATTCATTTGAATACCAATGTGAATATAAATAAAAAATGTGAATATGAATACAAATATGAATACCGATATTGATACGAAATAAGAATATGAATATCGATATTAGTGCACACCGATGTTAGTATGAATACCAATGTTAATGCGTTGCGATTTCTAAGAAAATAATACGTTTTATGTATGAATATCTGTAAATTCATAATATCTGTGAATTCCTGTATGAATACCTTGAAATTCACACGTTTCCTGTATGAATACCTCGAAATTCATACGTTTAGTCTATGAATACCTCGAAATGGATGCGTTTTCTGTATGAATACCTCGAAATTCATACGTTTAGTCTATGAATACCTTGAAATGGATGCGTTTCCTGTATGAATACCTTTAAGTTCATAAGTTTCCCGCATGAATACATTGAAATTCATACGTTTAGTCGATGAATACCTTTAAATTCATAAGTTTCCCGTATGAATACATTGAAATTCATACGTTTAGTCTATGAATACCTTTAAATTCTTAAGTTTCCCGTATGAATACATTGAAATTCATACGTTTAGTCTATGAATACCTTTAAATTCATAAGTTTGCCGTATGAATACATTGAAATTCATACGTTTAGTCTACGAATACCTTTAAATTCTTAAGTTTCCCGTATGAATACATTGAAATTCATAAGTTTCCCGTATGAATACATTGAAATTCATAAGTTTCCCGTATGAATACATTGAAATTCATAAGTTTCCCGTATGAATACATTGAAATTCATAAGTTTCCCGTATGAATACATTGAAATTCATAAGTTTAGTCTATGAATACCTTTAAATTCATAAGTTTCCCGTATGAATACATTGAAATTCATACGTTTAGTCTATGAATACCTTTAAATTCATAAGTTTCCCGTATGAATACATTGAAATTCATACGCTTAGTCTATGAATACCTTTAAATTCATAAGTTTCCCGTATGAATACATTGAAATTCATAAGTTTCCCGTATGAATACATTGAAATTCATACGTTTAGTCTATGAATACCTTTAAATTCATAAGTTTCCCGTATGAATACATTGAAATTCATACGTTTAGTCTACGAATACCTTTAAATTCATAAGTTTCCCGTATGAATACATTGAAATTCATACGTTTAGTCTATGAATACCTTTAAATTCATAAGTTTCCCGTATGAATACATTGAAATACATACGTTTAGTCTATGAATACCTTTAAATTCATAAGTTTCCCGTATGAATACATTGAAATTCATACGCTTAGTCTATGAATACATTGAAATTCATACGCTTAGTCTATGAATACCTTTAAATTCATAAGTTTCCCGTATAAATACCTTTAAATTCATAAGTTTCCCGTATGAATACATTGAAATTCATAAGTTTCCCGTATGAATACATTGAAATTCATAAGTTTCTCGTATGAATACATTGAAATTCATAAGTTTCCCGTATGAATACATTGAAATTCATACGTTTAGTCTATGAATACCTTTAAATTCATAAGTTTCCCGTATGAATACATTGAAAGTCATAAGTTTCCCGTATGAATACATTGAAATTCATACGTTTAGTCTATGAATACCTTTAAATTCATAAGTTTCCCGTATGAATACATTGAAATTCATACGTTTAGTCTATGAATACCTTTAAATTCATAAGTTTCCCGTATGAATACATTGAAATTCATACGCTTAGTCTATGAATACCTTTAAATTCATAAGTTTCCCGTATGAATACATTGAAATTCATACGTTTAGTCTATGAATACCTTTAAATTCATAAGTTTCCCGTATGAATACATTGAAATTCATACGTTTAGTCTATGAATACCTTTAAATTCATATGTTTAGTCTATGAATACCTTGAAATTCATAAGTTTAGTCTATGAATACCTTAAAATTCATACGTTTAGTGTATGAATACCTTGAAATTCATACGTTTCTTCTATGAATATGAACGTATTTATATCCCTGTGTTAGCCTTTACAATTTATTGATATTAACGTATTCATATTTATGTGTTTTAGATTTTTTAATTTTTCATATTCATACCGGTATTCACAAGGCTAAAACATACGAATACCAATATGAATAGCTACCGATATTAATACGTATACGAATATGAATACAGATATGAACACATCAGATACGAACTCTAATATGAATACCGATATGAATATGTTCATATTTTTAAGAAATTCATACGTTTCATGTATGAATGTCTTTGAATTACTAATATGAACGTATTCATATCAGTATTCATATGTTTTGGCCTCACGAATTTATTAATATCCACACCAGTATTCATATTAACGCGTTTTAGAATTGTGAATTTATTCATATTTATATAGCTATTCATATTAATGTGTTTAAACTTGTGAATTTATTCATATTCATACCAGTATACATATAAACGTGTTTATGCCGAATTTATTCATATTCATATCTGCATTCATATTCACGTGTTTTAGCCTTGTGAAATTATTTTTATTAATATTTATGAATATGAATGCTCCCAATAGTGGTAAATTGATTCATAATAACATCTTTCTTTTAGAACAATGAGCCATTTGTGGACGATTCTTTTCCACCAGCGCCTAAATCATTGTATTATAATCCGAACGAAGTTAAGGACAATCGGGTCGTCAAATGGCTTCGCCCTCATCAAATCAATACCGAAAGCGACAACAATTTAGACTGGGTCGTTTTCCGAACTCCTTTACCTTCCGACATTTCTCAAGGTGAAATAATGAAAAAAGTCGACGAATAAACGTTTTTCTCAGGCGTTTTAGGAAACTGCTGGCTCCTGAGCGCTCTCGCCGTTTTGGCCGAGAGGGAAGACCTCGTCCGAAAAGTGATGGTCATGAGGGAATATTGCCCTCAGGGCGCTTACCAAGTCAGACTTTGCAAAGACGGCCGATGGATCACCGTTTTAGTCGACGATTTACTCCCTTGCGACAAACGTGGAAACTTAGTTTACTCACAAGTAAAAAAAAAAAACTTCAAAATTTCCATTTAATCATTTTTTATAGGCAAAAAGAAAGCAATTATGGGTCCCCCTTATAGAAAAAGCTGTGGCTAAAATTCACGGATGCTATGAAGCTCTCGTTTCCGGAAGAGCTATCGAAGGCTTAGCCACTCTCACAGGTTCGCCAACTTTTTTTTGCTATTAATTTTACATTTATTTTCAGGTGCTCCTTGTGAAAGTGTGCCGCTTCAGCCGAGTTCGCTTCCATCAGAAGATGAGCTTGATAAGGATTTGATTTGGGCACAATTACTTAGTTCTAGGTTAGCTCGGTATTTGATGGGTGCCTCTTGTGGCGGTGGCAATATGAAAGTCGATGAAGAAGAATATCAAGCGAAAGGGTTGCGACCGAGGTTTTTATATTTTGCTTTTTTTGGTCAATTTTATTGAGAAAAAATTACAGGCATGCTTATTCCGTTTTGGACGTCCGTGATGATGTAAGCGGAATCAGACTTTTACGTCTTAGAAACCCTTGGGGACATTATTCTTGGAAAGGAGATTGGTCGGACGATTCTTCAGTTTGGACGCCTGAATTGAGGGAGCTTCTTATGCCTCATGGTGCCTCCGACGGTGTTTTCTGGATATCATTTGAAGACGTTTTAAAGTATGTTTTTTCGGACCCTGTTATTTCTTAAAACTTTGATTTTGAGGTTTTTGATGAAAGTTTGGTTCTCAAATAACGTAAATTTTAAGGTTATTGACGAAAGAGAGCCTTAAAACGTTGATTTTGAGGTTTTTCAAACGAAAATGATCTCTTAAAACGTTGATTTTGAGGTTTTTGACAAAAAATTGTCTCTCAAAACGTTGATTTTGAGGAATTTTTTTACGAAAATTTGGCTGTAAAAAACGTCGGTTTTGAGGTTTTTGATGAAAGATTGGTTCTCAAATAATGTAAATTTTAAGGTTTTTGACGAAAGAAAGCTTTAAAACGTCGATTTTGAGGTTTTTGACGAATAATTGTCTCTTAAAACGTTGATTTTGAGGATTTTTAAACGAAAATGATCTCTTAAAACGTTGATTTTGAGGATTTTTAAACGAAAATGATCTCTTAAAACGTTGATTTTGAGGATTTTTGACGAAAATTTGGCTTTAAAAAACTTTGATTTTGAGGTTTTTGACAAAAGAGAGCCTTAAAACATGATTTTGAGGTTTTTGACGAAAAATTGTCTCTTAAAACGTCGATTTTGAGGTTTTTCAAACGAAAATGATCGTTTAAAACGTTGATTTTGAGGTTTTTGACGAAAAATTGTCTCTTAAAACGTCGATTTTGAGGTTTTTTAAACGAAAATGATCTCTTAAAACGTTGATTTTGAGGTTTTTCAAACGAAAATGATCTCTTAAAACGTTGATTTTGAGGATTTTTGACGAAAATTTGCCTTTAAAAAACGTTGATTTTGAGGTTTTTGATGAAAGATTGGTTCTCAAATAATGTAAATTTTAAGGTTATTGACGAAAGAGAGCCTTAAAACGTTGATTTTGAGGTTTTTCAAACGAAAATGATCTCTTAAAACGTTGATTTTGAGGTTTTTCAAACGAAAATGATCTCTTAAAACGTTGATTTTGAGGTTTTTCAAACGAAAATGATCTCTTAAAACGTTGATTTTGAGGTTTTTAAAACGAAAATGATCTCTTAAAACGTTGATTTTGAGGTTTTTCAAACGAAAATGATCTCTTAAAACGTTGATTTTGAGGTTTTTCAAACGAAAATGATCTCTTAAAACGTTGATTTTGAGGTTATTCAAACGAAAATGATCTCTTAAAACGTTGATTTTGAGGTTTTTCAAACGAAAATTATCTCTTAAAACGTTGATTTTGAGGTTTTTCAAACGAAAATGATCTCTTAAAACGTTGATTTTGAGGTTTTTCAAACGAAAATGATCTCTTAAAACGTCGATTTTGAGGTTTTTCTAACGAAAATGATCTCTTAAAACGTTGATTTTGAGGTTTTTCAAACGAAAATGATCTCTTAAAACGTTAATTTTGAGGTTTTTCAAACGAAAATGATCTCTTAAAACGTTGATGTTGAGGTTTTTCAAACGAAAATGATCTCTTAAAACGTTGATTTTGAGGTTTTTCAAACGAAAATGATCTCTTAAAACGTCGATTTTGAGGTTTTTCTAACGAAAATGATCTCTTAAAACGTTGATTTTGTGGTTTTTCAAACGAAAATGATCTCGTAAAACGTTGATTTTGAGGTTTTTCAAACGAAAATGATCTCGTAAAACGTTGATTTTGAGGTTTTTCAAACGAAAATTATCTCTTAAAACGTTGATTTTGAGGTTTTTCAAACGAAAATGATCTCTTAAAACGTTGATTTTGAGGTTTTTCAAACGAAAATGATCTCTTAAAACGTTGATTTTGAGGTTTTTCAAACGAAAATGATCTGTTAAAACGTTAATTTTGAGGTTTTTGATGAAAGTTTGGTTCTCAAATAACGTAAATTTTAAGGTTATTGACGAAAGAGAGCCTTAAAACGTTGATTTTGAGGTTTTTCAAACGAAAATGATCTCTTAAAACGTTGATTTTGAGGTTTTTGACAAAAAATTGTCTCTCAAAACGTTGATTTTGAGGAATTTTTTTACGAAAATTTGGCTGTAAAAAACGTCGGTTTTGAGGTTTTTGATGAAAGATTGGTTCTCAAATAATGTAAATTTTAAGGTTTTTGACGAAAGAAAGCTTTAAAACGTCGATTTTGAGGTTTTTGACGAATAATTGTCTCTTAAAACGTTGATTTTGAGGATTTTTAAACGAAAATGATCTCTTAAAACGTTGATTTTGAGGATTTTTAAACGAAAATGATCTCTTAAAACGTTGATTTTGAGGATTTTTGACGAAAATTTGGCTTTAAAAAACTTTGATTTTGAGGTTTTTGACAAAAGAGAGCCTTAAAACATTGATTTTGAGGTTTTTGACGAAAAATTGTCTCTTAAAACGTCGATTTTGAGGTTTTTCAAACGAAAATGATCGTTTAAAACGTTGATTTTGAGGTTTTTGACGAAAAATTGTCTCTTAAAACGTCGATTTTGAGGTTTTTTTAAACGAAAATTATCTCTTAAAACGTTGATTTTGAGGTTTTTCAAACGAAAATGATCTCTTAAAACGTTGATTTTGAGGATTTTTGACGAAAATTTGCCTTTAAAAAACGTTGATTTTGAGGTTTTTGATGAAAGATTGGTTCTCAAATAATGTAAATTTTAAGGTTTTTGACGAAAGAGAGCCTTAAAACGTTGATTTTGAGGTTTTTCAAACGAAAATTATCTCTTAAAACGTTGATTTTGAGGTTTTTCAAACGAAAATGATCTCTTAAAACGTTGATTTTGAGGTTTTTCAAACGAAAATGATCTCTTAAAACGTTGATTTTGAGGTTTTTAAAACGAAAATGATCTCTTAAAACGTTGATTTTGAGGTTTTTCAAACGAAAATGATCTCTTAAAACGTTGATTTTGAGGTTTTTCAAACGAAAATGATCTCTTAAAACGTTGATTTTGAGGTTATTCAAACGAAAATGATCTCTTAAAACGTTGATTTTGAGGTTTTTCAAACGAAAATTATCTCTTAAAACGTTGATTTTGAGGTTTTTCAAACGAAAATGATCTCTTAAAACGTTGATTTTGAGGTTTTTCAAACGAAAATGATCTCTTAAAACGTCGATTTTGAGGTTTTTCTAACGAAAATGATCTCTTAAAACGTTGATTTTGAGGTTTTTCAAACGAAAATGATCTCTTAAAACGTTAATTTTGAGGTTTTTCAAACGAAAATGATCTCTTAAAACGTTGATGTTGAGGTTTTTCAAACGAAAATGATCTCTTAAAACGTTGATTTTGAGGTTTTTTCAAACGAAAATGATCTCTTAAAACGTCGATTTTGAGGTTTTTCTAACGAAAATGATCTCTTAAAACGTTGATTTTGTGGTTTTTCAAACGAAAATGATCTCGTAAAACGTTGATTTTGAGGTTTTTCAAACGAAAATGATCTCGTAAAACGTTGATTTTGAGGTTTTTCAAACGAAAATTATCTCTTAAAACGTTGATTTTGAGGTTTTTCAAACGAAAATGATCTCTTAAAACGTTGATTTTGAGGTTTTTCAAACGAAAATGATCTCTTAAAACGTTGATTTTGAGGTTTTTCAAACGAAAATGATCTGTTAAAACGTTAATTTTGAGGTTTTTGATGAAAGTTTGGTTCTCAAATAACGTAAATTTTAAGGTTATTGACGAAAGAGAGCCTTAAAACGTGATTTTGAGGTTTTTCAAACGAAAATGATCTCTTAAAACGTTGATTTTGAGGTTTTTGACAAAAAATGTCTCTCAAAACGTTGATTTTGAGGAATTTTTTTACGAAAATTGGCTGTAAAAAACGTCGGTTTTGAGGTTTTTGATGAAAGATTGGTTCTCAAATAATGTAAATTTTTAAGGTTTTTGACGAAAGAAAGCTTTAAAACGTCGATTTTGAGGTTTTTTGACGAATAATTGTCTCTTAAAACGTTGATTTTGAGGATTTTTAAACGAAAATGATCTCTTAAAACGTTGATTTTGAGGATTTTTAAACGAAAATGATCTCTTAAAACGTTGATTTTGAGGATTTTTGACGAAAATTTGGCTTTAAAAAACTTTGATTTTGAGGTTTTTGACAAAAGAGAGCCTTAAAACATTGATTTTGAGGTTTTTGACGAAAAATTGTCTCTTAAAACGTCGATTTTGAGGTTTTTCAAACGAAAATGATCGTTTAAAACGTTGATTTTGAGGTTTTTGACGAAAAATTGTCTCTTAAAACGTCGATTTTGAGGTTTTTTAAACGAAAATGATCTCTTAAAACGTTGATTTTGAGGTTTTTCAAACGAAAATGATCTCTTAAAACGTTGATTTTGAGGATTTTTGACGAAAATTTGCCTTTAAAAAACGTTGATTTTGAGGTTTTTGATGAAAGATTGGTTCTCAAATAATGTAAATTTTAAGTTTTTGACGAAAGAGAGCCTTAAAACGTTGATTTTGAGGTTTTTCAAACGAAAATGATCTCTTAAAACGTTGATTTTGAGGTTTTTCAAACGAAAATGATCTCTTAAAAACGTTGATTTTGAGGTTTTTCAAACGAAAATGATCTCTTAAAACGTTGATTTTGAGGTTTTTTAACGAAAATGATCTCTTAAAACGTTGATTTTGAGGTTTTTCAAACGAAAATTATCTCTTAAAACGTTGATTTTGAGGTTTTTCAAACGAAAATTATCTCTTAAAACGTTGATTTTGAGGTTTTCAAACGAAAATTATCTCTTAAAACGTTGATTTTGAGGTTTTTCAAACGAAAATTATCTCTTAAAACGTTGATTTTGAGGTTTTTCAAACGAAAATGATCTCTTAAAACGTTGATTTTGAGGTTTTTCAAACGAAAATGATCTCTTAAAACGTCGATTTTGAGGTTTTTCTAACGAAAATGATCTCTTAAAACGTTGATTTTGAGGTTTTTCAAACGAAAATGATCTCTTAAAACGTTAATTTTGAGGTTTTTCAAACGAAAATGATCTCTTAAAACGTTGATGTTGAGGTTTTTCAAACGAAAATGATCTCTTAAAACGTTGATTTTGAGGTTTTTCAAACGAAAATGATCTCTTAAAACGTCGATTTTGAGGTTTTTCTAACGAAAATGATCTCTTAAAACGTTGATTTTGTGGTTTTTCAAACGAAAATGATCTCGTAAAACGTTGATTTTGAGGTTTTTCAAACGAAAATGATCTCTTAAAACGTTGATTTTGAGGTTTTTCAAACGAAAATGATCTCTTAAAACGTCGATTTTGAGGTTTTTCTAACGAAAATGATCTCTTAAAACGTTGATTTTGTGGTTTTTCAAACGAAAATGATCTCGTAAAACGTTGATTTTGAGGTTTTTCAAACGAAAATGATCTCTTAAAACGTTGATTTTGAGGTTTTTCAAACGAAAATGATCTCGTAAAACGTTGATTTTGAGGTTTTTCAAACGAAAATTATCTCTTAAAACGTTGATTTTGAGGTTTTTCAAACGAAAATGATCTCTTAAAACGTTGATTTTGAGGTTTTTCAAACGAAAATGATCTCTTAAAACGTTGATTTTGAGGTTTTTCAAACGAAAATGATTCTCTTAAAACGTTGATTTTGAGGTTTTTTCAAACGAAAATGATCTCTTAAAACGTTGATTTTGAGGTTTTTCAAACGAAAATGATCTCGTAAAACGTTGATTTTGAGGTTTTTCAAACGAAAATTATCATCTTAAAACGTTGATTTTGAGGTTTTTCCAACGAAAATGATCTCTTAAAACGTTGATTTTGAGGTTTTTCAAACGAAAATGATCTCGTAAAACGTTGATTTTGAGGTTTTTCAAACGAAAATGATCTCTTAAAACGTTGATTTTGAGGTTTTTCAAACGAAAATGATCTCTTAAAACGTTGATTTTGAGGTTTTTCAAACGAAAATGATCTCTTAAAACGTTGATTTTGAGGTTTTTCAAACGAAAATGATCTCTTAAAACGTTGATTTTGAGGTTTTTCAAACGAAAATTATCTCTTAAAACGTTGATTTTGAGGTTTTTCAAACGAAAATGATCTCTTAAAACGTTGATTTTGAGGTTTTTCAAACGAAAATGATCTCTTAAAACGTTGATTTTGAGGTTTTTCAAACGAAAATGATCTCTTAAAACGTTGATTTTGAGGTTTTTCAAACGAAAATGATCTCTTAAAACGTTGATTTTGAGGTTTTTCAAACGAAAATGATCTCTTAAAACGTTGATTTTGAGGTTTTTTCAAACGAAAATGATCTCTTAAAACGTTGATTTTGAGGTTTTTCAAACGAAAATGATCTCTTAAAACGTCGATTTTGAGGTTTTTCAAACGAAAATGATCTCTTAAAACGTTGATTTTGAGGTTTTTCAAACGAAAATGATCTCGTAAAACGTTGATTTTGAGGTTTTTCAAACGAAAATGATCTCTTAAAACGTTGATTTTGAGGTTTTTCAAACGAAAATGATCTCTTAAAACGTTGATTTTGAGGTTTTTCAAACGAAAATGATCTCTTAAAACGTTGATTTTGAGGTTTTT
>JAGWEN010000497.1:0-85373 GCA_018703685.1 Orius laevigatus | reverse complement strand
ATCTAACTTTTTAGGCCTAAATTTTTATTTTTTGATTTGGCCCAAAATGTGGTTAGACTGTTTTCAGGGTTGAGAAAAACGAATCTAAGGTTGTTTTGGAGTAAAAAAATATTTTTTTCGAACATACCAAGACCCTATCTAACTTTTTAAACCTAAAATTTTCATTTTTTGATTTGGCTCAAATGTGGTTTAGACTGTTTTTCAGGGTTGAGAAAAACGAATCTAAGGTTCGTTTAGGAGTAAAAAATATTTTTTTCGAACATACCAAAGGGGACCCTATCTAACTTTCTAGGCTAAAATTTTCATTTTTTGATTGGCCCAAAATGCGGTTTATACTGTTTTTGGGTGAGAAAAACCAATCTGAGGTTGCTTGGAATAAAAAAATATTTTTTCGAACATGCCAAAGGGGACCCTATCTAACTTTTACGCCAAATTGTATTTTTTGATTTGTCCCAAAATTGGGGTTTTAGACTGTTTTTTATTTAGCGAGAAAAACCATCTGAGGTTGGTTTGGAATAGATTTTTGCGAACATACAAAGGGGGGACCCTATCTTAACTTTTAAACCTAAATTTCCTTTTTTTTATTTGGCCACAAAATGTGGTTGTAGACTGTTTTTAGGGTGAGAAAAACGAATCTAAGTCGTTTTGGATGTAAAAAACTATTTTTTGTCGAACGTACGCAAGGGGGACCCTATCTACTTTTTCGCCTAAAATTTTATTTTTGATTGGCGCCAAATGCGCGTTTTAGACTGTTTTGTTCGGGTGAGAATAAACACCAATCTGAGTTGGTTTGGAATAGATTTTTTCGAACATACAAAGGGGGACCCTATCTAACTTTTAGGCCTCTAAATATTGGGCCCAAATGTGTTTTACACTGTTTTCCGTGAGAAAAACGAATCTGAGGTCAGTTTTGGAGTAAAAAAATATTTTTCGACATGCGCCCAAATTTTTATTTTCATCGATATTTTTAAAACAAGGGTTTTTCTTCAATTGTAGTAATACGCCTTACATATCATTGATGATAAATCATCCATCGACAGTGTGGCCTGTAAATCGAGTTAGTAGATACAGCAAAATCGGCCTGCATTGCTGTCCCAAAAATACAGTAAATGATGTCATCAATGTTCCTACACTCCTAAAAATTGAGGTGTCAGCGGTTGTATATTAAGTGGGGAATACCTTCAGGATCGAAATGTTCGGTGATATGATATATTTTATTGCAGTCGAGTGTTGTTAGAGTGGTCGGAGCACAAGATGAGTCGGTCACACGATGTATCCGCAGCACCTCCGGGCAGTTTATCCCAGAACCTTTTCGTGAAGACCTCCTGGACCGATGTAGGATCGAAGGGCAGTTGGGATAATGGCGAAGAAGGTGAGATAGCTGTGGATTCCTACGATGAATATCATACACGTCCATTGTTTCCAGCTATTGATTAGATCGTCGATATATCTGAGTCTTCCTGTCGGCTGTCGATTTTTATTAATGGGAAGGGAAGAAGGAAAGGACTTACGTTGAAACTGCTTTGTGGCAGAAGGAAAATCGTTTCTAATGTCGCCACAATGAAATATGAGATTCCGAGACGTTGGAGACACCGGGGATGCGGAGGGTTTTGAGGTTGTTGTCGTGAATGAGTTGAGCGAGATTCCGATAGCGATGAGTGCGAGCTTCGGAAGAGGACTTTTTGAAAATCGAAGTGCGAGGGATGGATGGCGAGTTTGGACGATACTGAGAGTACGATGCTTACTCCCATTATCCAAGCGAACCAAGGAAAGACGAGGTCTGCTACTGTCAACCCGTTCCATGCTGAGTGCTCGAAAACCAGTACTTCCCTCCACCGTAGTTCACAAAAGCATCAAAGCGATTGTAATGCTAAAATAATAAAACATGATCCTCAGATCCCCGCACCCTGATCACGAAGATGGGTTCTGGAAGGTTGAAGTGATAGAAGCGTTAAGGATTTGTGAGGTACGATTTCTCGGGGAAAAAAGAGTAGTGCGTAAATAGGTATCAAATGAATTTTCCAGGAAAAGGTTTTAGGGGTGCTTCACTACAAAAGGTAAGATTTCTCGGAAAAACGGGTAGATTTCTCGAGGAAACGGATAGATTTCTTAGGTGAAAAACTAATTTCCAGGGAAAAGGATTAATTTAGAGAAATTTCAACCCAAAAAGGGAAGATTTCTCGGGAAAAACAAGTCAATTTCTTGGGAAAACTGATGAGTTTTTCAAACAGAACACTAATTTTCCGAAGAAAAGGTCTCATTTGGGAAAACTTTCCGCCCAAAAGGGGAGATTTCTCGGGAAAAGGTAAATTTTCAGATCAAAAAGGCATATTTCTCACGCGAAAGGTGGTAGATTTCTAGGGAAAACTGATGAAATTCTCATTAAATTCCCATACTATTTCCCGGGAAAAGGAATAGATTTCACAGGGTGTAAAAAATGATTTCCCGGGAAAATGTTGAATTTAGAGAAGTTTCAGCCCAAAAGGGAGATTTCTCGGGAAATTGGGTAGATTTCTCGGCAAAAAGTGATAGATTTCTAGGAAAAACGGACGAATTTCTCAATAACTTCCCACACTAATTTCCCGGGAAAAGTTTCAGATCAAAAGGGAACATTTCTAGGGAAAGCTGATGAATTTCACAATAAATTCCCACACTAATTTCCCGGGAAAAGGTGTAATTTAGAGAAGTTACAACCCAAAAGGGGAGATTTCTCGGGAAATTGGGTAGGTTTCTCGGTGGAAGGTGGTAGATTTCAATGGAAAAAGGATGAATTTCTCAATAAATTCCAACACTGATTTCCCGGGAAAAGGTGTAAAGAGAAATTTCAGCCCAAAAAGTAAGATTTCTCGGGAAAAGCTGGTAGATTTCTTAGGAAAACGGAAAAATTTCTCATGTGGAAAACTTATTTCCCGGGAAAAGGTGAAATTTAGAGAAGTTTCACCCAAAAGGGGAGATTTCTCAGAAAATGGGTAGATTTCACAGGTGTAAAAATAATTTCCTGGCAAAAGATTAAATTTGGAGAAGTTTCAGCCCAAAAGGGGAGATTTCTCGGGAAATTGGGTAGATTTCTCGGCAAAAAGTGATAGATTTCTAGGAAAAACGGACGAATTTCTCCATAACCTCCCACACTAATTTCCCGGGAAAAGGTTTGAGATCAAAAGGCAACATTTCTAGGGAAAACTGATGAATTTCACAATAAATTCCCACACTAATTTCCCGGGAAAAGGTGTAATTTAGAGAAGTTACAACCCAAAAGGGGAGATTTCTCGGGAAATTGGGTAGGTTTCTCGGTGGAAGGTGGTAGATTTCAATGGAAAAAGGATGAATTTCTCAATAAATTCCAACACTGATTTCCCGGGAAAAGGTTGTAAAGAGAAATTTCAGCCCAAAAAGTAAGATTTTCTCGGGAAAAAGCTGGTAGATTTCTTAGGAAAACGGAAAAAATTTCTCATGTGGAAAACTTATTTCCCGGGAAAAGGTGAAATTTAGAGAAGTTTCACCCAAAAGGGGAGATTTCTCAGAAAATGGGTAGATTTCACAGGTGTAAAAATAATTTCCTGGCAAAAGATTAAATTTGGAGAAGTTTCAGCCCAAAAGGGGAGATTTCTCGGGAAATTGGGTAGATTTCTCGGCAAAAAGTGATAGATTTCTAGGAAAAACGGACGAATTTCTCCACAAATTCCCACAATAATATCCCAGGAAAAGGTTTGAGATCAAAAGGGAACATTTCTAGGGAAAACTGATGAATTTCTCAATAAATTCCCACACTAATTTCCCGGGAAAAGGTGTAATTTAGAGAAGTTTCAGCCCAAGAGGGGAGATTTCTCGGGAAATTGGGTAGGTTGGTGAAAGGTGGTAGATTTCAATGGAAAAAGGATGAATTTCTCAATAAATTCCAACACTAATTTCCCGGGAAAAGGTGTAAAGAGAAATTTCAGCCCAAAAAGTAAGATTTCTCGGGAAAAGGAATAGATTTCACAGGTGTAAAAATAATTTCCTGGGAAAAGGTTAAATATGGAGAAGTTTCAGCCCATAAGGGAAGATTTCTCGGGAAATTGGGTAGATTTCTCGGCAAAAAGTGATAGATTTCTAGGAAAAACGGACGAATTTCTCCATAACTTCCCACAATAATTTCCCGGGAAAAGGTTTGAGATCAAAAGGCAACATTTCTAGGGAAAACTGTTGAATTTCACAATAAATTCCCACACTAATTTCCCGGGAAAAGGTGTAATTTAGAGAAGTTACAACCCAAAAGGGGAGATTTCTCGGGAAATTGGGTAGGTTTCTCGGTGAAAGGTGGTAGATTTCAATGGAAAAAGGATGAATTTCTCAAAAAATTCCAACACTGATTTCCCGGGAAAAGGTGTAAAGAGAAATTTCAGCCCAAAAAGTAAGATTTCTCGGGAAAAGGAATAGATTTCACAGGTGTAAAAATAATTTCCTGGGAAAAGGTTAAATATGGAGAAGTTTCAGCCCATAAGGGAAGATTTCTCGGGAAATTGGGTAGATTTCTCGGCAAAAAGTGATAGATTTCTAGGAAAAACGAACGAATTTCTCCATAACCTCCCACAATAATTTCCCGGGAAAAGGTTTGAGATCAAAAGGCAACATTTCTAGGGAAAACTGATGAATTTCACAATAAATTCCCACACTAATTTCCCGGGAAAAGGTGTAATTTAGAGAAGTTACAACCCAAAAGGGGAGATTTCTCGGGAAATTGGGTAGGTTTCTCGGTGGAAGGTGGTAGATTTCAATGGAAAAAGGATGAATTTCTCAATAAATTCCAACACTAATTTCCCGGGAAAAGGTGTAAAGAGAATTTCAGCCCAAAAAAGTAAGATTTCTCGGAAAAGCTGGTAGATTTCTTAGGAAAACGGAAAAAACTTCTCATGTGGAAAACTTATTTCCCGGAAAAGGTTTATTTAGAAAGTTACAACCCAAAAGGGGGAGATTTCTCGGGAAATTGGGTAGGTTTCTCGGTGGAAGGTGGTAGATTTCAATGGAAAAAGGATGAATTTCTCAATAAATTCCAACACTGATTTCCCGGGAAAAGGTGTAAAGAGAAATTTCAGCCCAAAAAGTAAGATTTCTCGGGAAAAACTGGTAGATTTCTCAGGAAAACGGAAAAATTTCTCAAGTGGAAAACTTATTTCCCGGGAAAACGTGAAATTTAGAGAAGTTTCAGGAGTTTTTCAAATAGAAAACTAAAAGATGCTATTTACCCTCGGAAAACGTCGACGGAATCATTTCGGAGGACGAGTTCCGCAATCGGCGACGTCGGTGAAATAAGCGGAGACGAATCCTGACTCCTCGAAACTTCATTGTACTAAAAAATAATTTTTTAAATAACATAAAATATAAATTTCAGACTCACGACAGGTGTCGGAACAGCGACCCTAGCAGGCGAACACCAAGATTTCAAATAACGAACAAAAGGATCTTTAAAACAAGACCATAAAACAGACAGAAAAAAGTAAACAGCTATAAACAAAAGTGGATCTAAAACAAAAAACAAAAAATAAAATAAAAACATTTTTAGTTATATTTTACCAAAATCTATTTCTTCAGAAGGTTCAATTACATAAAAGTCGACTGTTTTTGATACGTTGACGCCATAATGGACATGCTCTTCCAAATCAAATGTCGCTCTAAAAAAAAGAAGAAAAAAATATGGTATGGAGGGGGCACCTGGAAGGAGAAAGTTGATGCTCCACAGATCTCTCCACAAACACTAATTTACCAAAGTTACGATTTCCGGGAGAATAAAAAATAAAAAAATAAAAAATAAATTAATAAATAACTAAACCGGCAGGACGGCGTGACACCTTTTTATGTCCGATAAAGATCAAAGGTCAGATTGACCCTGGGGTCTCCTTGACCCCTTCCCGAAAACCCAGGTTCGAAGGTAAAACATCTCAGGGGCGGACTGGGACCTTAGGGTGTGGGTGGGTTTTCAGTTAATGGGGCACAGAAAATTTTGTCAAAAAATCGGCTCTTAAAAGAGGTTCCTAAACTTTTCCACAGTGCGCCCCCTTTTTAAACAAATGAAAACCTTCGCCCGCCCCCCCCTGCTAAACCTTTTTGAATGTTAACTTTGAGGTTTTGAAGGAAATTTGGGTTTTAAAATGTTGATTTTGAGGTTTTAGACAAAAGAAATTGCACTTAAATCGTTGATTTTGAGATTTTGTGACAAAAAAAATGGCTCTTATAGCCATGACTTGGAGGTTTTTGACGAAAAATTGTCAATTTAAAGTTGATTTTGAGGGTTTTTGATGAAAATTAGGATTCATAAATGTTGATTTTGAGATTTTTTGACCAAAATAGAGCTTTACAAATGTTGATTTTGAGGTTTTTCACGAAAATTAGGCTTTATATATGTTGATTTTGAGGTTTTTTGACAAAAATTAGGCTTTAAAAATGTTGATTTCGAGGTTTTTGGACGAAAATTAGGCCTACATAGAAGTTGATTTTGAGGGTTTTTGATGCAAATTAGGATTAATAAATGTTGATTTCGAGGTTTTTTGACCAAAATAGAGCTTTACAAATGTTGATTTTGAGGTTTTTCACGAAAATTTGCTTTAAGTTGATTTTGAGGTTTTTTGACGAAAATTAGGCTTTAAATGTTGATTTGAGGTTTTTTGACAAAATTAGGCTTTACAAATGTTGATTTTGAGGTTTTCACGAAAATTAGGCTTTATAAATGTTGACTTTGAGGTTTTTTACAAAAATTTGGCTTTAAAAATGTTGATTTCGAGGTTTTTGGACGAAAATTAGGCCTACATAGAAGTTGATTTTGAGGGTTTTTGATGAAAATTAGGATTCATAAATGTTGATTTCGAGGTTTTTTGACCAAAATTGTTCTTTACAAATGTTGATTTTGAGGTTTTTCACGAAAATTAGGCTTTACTTATGTTGATTTTGAGGTTTTTTTGACAAAAATTAGGCTTGAAAAATGTTGATTTTGAGGTTTTTTGACAAAAATTAGGCTTTATAAATGTTGATTTTGACGTTTTCTGACAAAAATTGGGCTTTAAAAATGTTGATTTCGAGGTTTTTGGACGAAAATTAGGCCTACATAGATGTTGATTTCGAGGTTTTTTGACGAAAATTAGGATTCATAAATGTTGATTTCGAGGTTTTTTGACCAAAATTGTTCTTTACAAATGTTGATTTTGAGGTTTTTCACGAAAATTTTGCTTTATAAATGTTGATTTTGAGGTTTTTTGACAAAAATTACGCTTTAAAAATGTTGACTTTGAGGTTTTTTACAAATATTTGGCTTTTTAAATGTTGATTTCGAGGTTTTTGACGAAAAATTTTCAATTTAAAGTTGATTTTGAGGGTTTTTGATGAAAATTAGGCATTTATAAATGTTGATTGTGAGGTTTTTGTACGAAAATTAGGATTCATAAATGTTGATTTCGAGGTTTTTTGACCAAAATAGAGCTTTACAAATGTTGATTTTGAGGTTCTTCACGAAAATTAAGCTTTAAGAATGTTGATTTTGAGGTTTTTTTTGACAAAAATTAGGATTTAAAAATGTTGATTTTGAGGTTTTTGGACCAAAACAAGGCTTTATAAATGTTGATTTTGAGGTTTTTTTTGACAAAAATTAGGCTTTAAAAATGTTGATTAGAGGTTATTGACGAAAATTGGGCTTTAAAAATGTTGATTTTGAGGTTTTTGGACCAAAACTAGGCTTTATAAATGTTGATTTTGAGGTTTTTTGACAAAAATTATGCTTTAAAAATGTTGATTTCGAGGTTTTTGGACGAAAATTAGGCCTTCATAGAAGTTGATTTTGAGGTTTTTCACGGAAATTTAGCTTTATAAATGTTGATTTTGAGGTTTTTGGACCAAAATTAGGCTTTATAAATGTTGATTTTGACGTTTTTGACGAAAATTAGGCTTTAAAAATGTTGATTTCGAGGTTTTTGGACGAAAATTAGGCCTTCATAGAAGTTGATTTCGAGATTTTTCACAAAAATTAGGCTTCATAAATGTTGATTTCGAGGTTTTTTGACAAAAATTAGGCTTTACAAATGTTGATTTTGAGGTTTTTCACGAAAATTAGGCTTTACAAATGTTGATTTTGAGGTTTTTGACGAAAAATTAGGCTTTATAAATGTTGATTTTGAGGTTTTTTGACGAAAATTAGGCTTTAAAAATGTTGATTTCGAGGTTTTTGACGAAAATTAGGCTTATAGAATTTGATTTTGAGGGTTTTTGACGAAAATTAGGATTCATAAATGTTGATTTCGAGGTTTTTGACCAAAATTTGGGCTTTACAAATGTTGATTTTGAGGTTTTTCACGAAAATTAGGCTTTATAAATGTTGATTTTGAGGTTTTTTGACAAAAATTAGGCTTTAAAAATGTTGATTTTGAGGTTTTTGACGAAAATTAGGCTTTATAAATGTTGATTTCGAGGTTTTTGGACGAAAATTAGGCTTTACAACTGTTGATTTTGAGGTTTTTCACGAAAATTTAGCTTTATAAATGTTGATTTTGAGGTTTTTCACGAAAATTTGGCTTTATAAATGTTGATTTTGAGGTTTTTTGACAAAAATTAGGCTTTGTAAATGTTGATTTTGAGGTTTTTGACGAAAATTAGGCTTTAAAAATGTTGATTTCGAGGTTTTTGGACGAAAATTAGGCTACATAAAGTTGATTTTGAGGTTTTTCACGAAAATTTAGGCTTTATAAATGTTGATTTGAGGTTTTTCTGACAAAAATTAGGCTTTAAAAATGTTGATTTTCGAGGTTTTTGGACGAAAATTAGGCTTACATAAAGTTGATTTTGAGGTTTTTTGACGAAAATTTAGCTTTATAAATGTTGATTTTGAGGTTTTTCACGAAAATTTGGCTTTATAAATGTTGATTTTGAGGTTTTTTGACAAAAATTAGGCTTTGTAAATGTTGATTTTGACGTTTTCTGACAAAAATTAGGCTTTAAAAATGTTGATTTCGAGGTTTTTGGACGAAAATTAGGCCTACATAGAAGTTGATTTTGAGGTTTTTCACGAAAATTTAGCTTTATAAATGTTGATTTTGAGGTTTTTCACGGAAATTTAGCTTTATAAATGTTGATTTTGAGGTTTTTCACGGAAATTTAGCTTTATAAATGTTGATTTTGAGGTTTTTGGACCAAAATTAGGCTTTATAAATGTTGATTTTGACGTTTTCTGACAAAAATTAGGCTTTAAAAATGTTGATTTCGAGGTTTTTGGACGAAAATTAGGCCTACATAGAAGTTGATTTTGAGGGTTTTTGATGAAAATTAGGATTCATAAATGTTGATTTCGAGGTTTTTTGACCAAAATAGAGCTTTACAAATGTTGATTTTGAGGTTTTTCACGAAAATTAGGCTTTACTTATGTTGATTTTGAGGTTTTTTGACAAAAATTAGGCTTTATAAATGTTGATTTTGACGTTTTCTGACAAAAATTAGGCTTTAAAAATGTTGATTTCGAGGTTTTTGGACGAAAATTAGGCCTTCATAGAATTTGATTTTGAGGTTTTTCACGGAAATTTAGCTTTATAAATGTTGATTTTGAGGTTTTTGGACCAAAATTAGGCTTTATAAATGTTGATTTTGACGTTTTCTGACAAAAATTAGGCTTTAAAAATGTTGATTTCGAGGTTTTTGGACGAAAATTAGGCCTACATAGAAGTTGATTTTGAGGGTTTTTGATGAAAATTAGGATTCATAAATGTTGATTTCGAGGTTTTTTGACCAAAATAGAGCTTTACAAATGTTGATTTTGAGGTTTTTCACGAAAATTAGGCTTTACTTATGTTGATTTTGAGGTTTTTTGACAAAAATTAGGCTTTATAAATGTTGATTTTGACGTTTTCTGACAAAAATTAGGCTTTAAAAATGTTGATTTCGAGGTTTTTGGACGAAAATTAGGCCTTCATAGAATTTGATTTTGAGGGTTTTTGATGAAAATTAGGATTCATAAATGTTGATTTCGAGGTTTTTTGACCAAAATAGAGCTTTACAAATGTTGATTTTGAGGTTTTTCACGAAAATTAGGCTTTATATATGTTGATTTTGAGGTTTTTTGACAAAAATTAGGCTTTAAAAATGTTGATTTTGAGGTTTTTGGACCAAAACTAGGCTTTATAAATGTTGATTTCGAGGTTTTTGGACGAAAATTAGGCCTACATAGAAGTTGATTTTGAGGTTTTTCACGAAAATTTAGCTTTATAAATGTTGATTTTGAGGTTTTTCACGAAAATTTGGCTTTATAAATGTTGATTTTGAGGTTTTTTGACAAAAATTAGGCTTTGTAAATGTTGATTTTGACGTTTTCTGACAAAAATTAGGCTTTAAAAATGTTGATTTCGAGGTTTTTGGACGAAAATTAGGCCTACATAGAAGTTGATTTTGAGGTTTTTCACTAAAATTTAGCTTTATAAATGTTGATTTTGACGTTTTCTGACAAAAATTAGGCTTTAAAAATGTTGATTTCGAGGTTTTTGGTACGAAAATTAGGCTACATAGAATGTTGATTTCGAGGTTTTTCACGAAAATTAGGCTTTATAAATGTTGATTTTGAGGTTTTTCACGAAAATTTGGCTTTATAAATGTTGATTTTGAGGTTTTTTGACAAAAATTAGGCTTTATAAATGTTGATTTTGAGGTTTTTTGACAAAAATTAGGCTTTAAAAATGTTGATTTCGAGGTTTTTGGTAAACGAAAATTAGGCTTTACGTTGATTTTGAGGTTTTTCACGAAAATTTAGCTTTATAAATGTTGATTTTGAGGTTTTTCACGATAATTTGGCTTTAAAAATGTTGATTTTGAGGCTTTTGACGAAAATTTGGCTTTATAAATGTTGATTTTGAGGTTTTTGGACGAAAATTAGGCTTTATAAATGTTGATTTTGACGTTTTTGACAAAAATTAGGCTTTAAAAATGTTGATTTCGAGGTTTTTGGACGAAAATTAGGCCTACATAGAAGTTGATTTTGAGGGTTTTTGATGAAAATTAGGATTCATAAATGTTGATTTCGAGGTTTTTTGACCAAAATAGAGCTTTACAAATGTTGATTTTGAGGTTTTTCACGAAAATTAGGCTTTATATATGTTGATTTTGAGGTTTTTTGACAAAAATTAGGCTTTATAAATGTTGATTTTGACGTTTTCTGACAAAAATTAGGCTTTAAAAATGTTGATTTCGAGGTTTTTGGACGAAAATTAGGCCTTCATAGAATTTGATTTTGAGGGTTTTTGATGAAAATTAGGATTCATAAATGTTGATTTCGAGGTTTTTTGACCAAAATAGAGCTTTACAAATGTTGATTTTGAGGTTTTTCACGAAAATTAGGCTTTATATATGTTGATTTTGAGGTTTTTTGACAAAAATTAGGCTTTGTAAATGTTGATTTTGACGTTTTCTGACAAAAATTAGGCTTTAAAAATGTTGATTTCGAGGTTTTTGGACGAAAATTAGGCCTACATAGAAGTTGATTTTGAGGTTTTTCACGAAAATTTAGCTTTATAAATGTTGATTTTGAGGTTTTTCACGAAAATTTGGCTTTATAAATGTTGATTTTGAGGTTTTTTGACAAAAATTAGGCTTTGTAAATGTTGATTTTGACGTTTTCTGACAAAAATTAGGCTTTAAAAATGTTGATTTCGAGGTTTTTGGACGAAAATTAGGCCTACATAGAAGTTGATTTTGAGGTTTTTCACTAAAATTTAGCTTTATAAATGTTGATTTTGACGTTTTCTGACAAAAATTAGGCTTTAAAAATGTTGATTTCGAGGTTTTTGGTTGAAAATTAGGCCTACATAGAAGTTGATTTTGAGGTTTTTCACTAAAATTTAGCTTTATAAATGTTGATTTTGAGGTTTTTCACGAAAATTAGGCTTTACTTATGTTGATTTTGAGGTTTTTTGACAAAAATTAGGCTTTATAAATGTTGATTTTGACGTTTTCTGACAAAAATTAGGCTTTAAAAATGTTGATTTCGAGGTTTTTGGACGAAAATTAGGCCTTCATAGAAGTTGATTTTGAGGTTTTTCACGAAAATTTAGCTTTATAAATGTTGATTTTGAGGTTTTTTGACAAAAATTAGGCATTATAAATGTTGATATTGACGAATATTTGGCTTTTTAAATGTTGATTTTGAGGTTTTTGGACGAAAATTAGGCTTTATAAATGTTGATTTTGAGGTTTTTCACGAATTTTTGGGGATATTTGCAAAAAAGAGAGAGAGAGAGAAATACCTAAAACTTGAGCTTGCCTATGCCCCCCCCCCTGGGGACAGATTACGCCCCCCAGTTTGACAACCACTGAGTTGTGTGAGTTGCGTTTAGCGTAATTTGGATTACGCTAAACAAAAACAAAAAAAACCTGACACGTGATTCCGCGCCTGGAAACGATAACTTTTTTTTTTAGAAAGTTAAACTCAAAATATTATTATTTTAGATTGAAATTACGTGAAATTTAGGTTTCGCCCTTGGATTTCAAAAAGGGTCGGATGGGTCGTCGAATAGACGTAGGACTGCGAAGATGACGGCAGAAGCTTCCTGAACAACTGAGGCAAACACTGGAAAACAAATTTGACATTTTTCGACTCTAAAAAAGCCACAAACCTCATAACATTCGATGCTGACATTATAAATTCGAATTAGATTCGACTGGAAGTTGTTCACTGTGACGCAAGATTCGTCATACTTCAAAATTTTGCCGTTGCACGTCCTGTACTGCATCTAAAAAGAATCGGTCAAATCTAACACACCCAGCTGGCCTTTTGGCAACTCCATCACACTAAGCTGGTTCTTTAGACTTCATCACACCAAGCTGGTCGATTGTAAATTCATTACCTTTTCGCCAAAGATGATACTGGAAACGTTCAAAAACGACGGGGTAATTCTCTCGTATGTCCTTCTCCAAAGGTAATTTTAAGGTTATAGGTGATTTAAGAGCTGATCCTTGTGATCCAAATAACAGCTACTTTTTGTTCTAAATGGGACTGTTCTTTTATGTTTCGTCCTATAAACCTACCTTTTTAACAACTAACCGCCTTTTTGTAAACCCACTTATATTCTTCGGTGGAGGGGGCTCCAACTTGACCGTTAAACGAAAACGACGATTAGACTGGATGCCTTCAGGTCGATGGAATGATGGAATTTAAATTTCTAACGAAGAAATTGGCCGTTAATTTCGTCACTTGTTCTTTGTCTCTCATCACGTAAACATCGTTTAACCTGAACCACTTTTTTTTTGTTCTCTTAAAATGGAAAACGTAACAAAAGTTTATGAAATTACATCACAAGTATGTTCTGGATGTAAATTCAATCTAGATGAATTTTATCCAATCAGCAAAGACTCCAAAAAATAGGTAAGGTTCCTCACGGATCATGGTATGATACTCAAGTTTTTTAATTGTCCCTCTTGTAGTTCTCCTTATTATTTTGATTATATGGTTGCTTGTGAATAACATGAACCTCTTGAATTAAAAGCAGGAAGCTACGAAGAAAACAGGAGAGTATTCATAAAGACAGTGATTTGATAAACAAACAAACAAACAAAAACAAAACAAACTTATATTACTTAAAATATCAAATCACTGTCTTTATGAATACTCTCCTTTTTTTCGTCGTAGCTCCCCGCTTTTAATTCAGGAGGTTCATGTTATTCACAAGCAACCATTCTTTCCTGAAACAAACTTATTGACTGATATATTTGGTGAGAAGTGATCCACAGTTGGTAACACTGGATGAGACAGTGACGGGTAAAAATATATGGATGATGAAGAACGGTTCTTGGGCATCATCTAAAACTAATTTAGTATCGGATAAAGGATCAGCTACTTTCAAACCTGATTCATAACCTTACTGGAGAAGGACATACGAGAGATTTACCAACGACGGCAAAGCCGCAGAACTCGATGCGAAATTCCTAAAATTGAAAATTAATCGAGAAAACGTAAAATGGAGATAAAAATAATGTAAACAATACCGACCTTTTTGTCTGTACTGCTAGAGCGCTCTGGCGTCCAACAATGCAATCACTCTAAAACAAAAATTTCCCTTTTCTACAAAAATTTTCCTGTTTAAATACAAAAATTGTCCTTTTTTGTTCAAATTACCCCATTTTCAATTCTGAGAATAAAATTTCCCTGCCGGCTGTAGCTTCCAACAATGCAATCACTTTAAAACAAAAATTTCCCTTTTCTGCAAAACTTTTCCCGTTTAAATACAAATATTGTAGTTTTTTGTTCAAATTTCCCCTTTTTCAATTCTGAGAATAAAATTTCTCTGCTGGCTCTAGGTCCGAAAATACAATCACTATAAAACAAACATTTACCTCAAAATTTCCCTTTCTACAAAACTTTTCGTTTAAACACAAAAATTGTTGTTTTTTGTTCAAATTTCCCCTTTTTCAATTCTGAGAATAAAATTTCGCTGCTGGCTCTAGCGTCCGAAAATGCAATCACTATAAAACAAAAATTTCCCTCAAAATTTCCCTTTTCTACAAAACTTTTCCCGTTTAAATACAAAAATTGTAGTTTTTTGTTCAAATTTCACCTTTTTCAATTCTGAGAATAAAATTTCCCTGCTGGCTCTAGGTCCGAAAAATACAATCACTATAAAACAAACATTTACCTCAAAATTTCCCTTTTCTACAAAACTTTTCCCGTTTAAACACAAAAATTGTAGTTTTTTGTTCAAATTTCCCCTTTTTCAATTCTGAGAATAAAATTTCTCTGCTGGCTCTAGGTCCGAAAATACAATCACTATAAAACAAACATTTACCTCAAAATTTCCCTTTTCTACAAAACTTTTCCCGTTTAAATACAAATATTGTAGTTTTTTGTTCAAATTTCCCCTTTTTCAATTCTGAGAATAAAATTTCTCTGCTGGCTCTAGGTCCGAAAATACAATCACTATAAAACAAACATTTACCTCAAAATTTCCCTTTTCTACAAAACTTTTCCCGTTTAAACACAAAAATTGTAGTTTTTTGTTCAAATTTCCCCTTTTTCAATTCTGAGAATAAAATTTCTCTGCTGGCTCTAGGTCCGAAAATACAATCACTATAAAACAAACATTTACCTCAAAATTTCCCTTTTCTACAAAACTTTTCCCGTTTAAACACAAAAATTGTAGTTTTTTGTTCAAATTTCCCCTTTTTCAATTCTGAGAATAAAATTTCTCTGCTGGCTCTACTCTAGCGTCCAACAATGCAATCACTCTAAAACAAAATTTTCCCTTTTCTACAAAACTTTTCCTGTTTAAATACAAAAATTGTCCTTTTTTTGTTCAAATTTCCCCATTTTCAATTCTGAGAATAAAATTTCCCTGCCGGCTCTAGCGTCCAACAATGCAATCACTCTAAAACAAACATTTCCCTCAGAATTTCCCTTTTCTACAAAACTTGTCCCGTTCAAACACAAAAATTGTAGTTTTTTGTTCAAATTTCCCCTTTTTCAATTCTGAGAATAAAGTTTCCCTGCCGGCTCAAGCGTCCAACAATGCAATCACTCCAAAACAAAAATTTCCCTTTTCTACAAAACTTTTCCCGTTTAATTTCAAATGTTGTAGTAGTTGACGAGTTTTTTTGACGAATAATTGGCTTTAATTTGTTAATTTTGCCTTCTGTTAATTTTTTCATAAAATTGTCTCTCTTTATTCTGTGATGTCGATCACTTTAGTTTCTCTGTTAAAGCGTTTCGTGATTTAACCGCGGGGAGCGCTACTTGTATAGCTTGTGTTGCAAGTTTTCGTCTATTGCTCCCTCTTAGTTCGTGTTATCGTCGAATTTCTCGTCTCTTGTAAGTAAAATTTATTATTTTTCATCCTTTTACATCCTTTTTATTTCAAAATATTTATTTTTTCCGTCAATCTGGGTTGATTCTTCCACAATTTTCCTTTATTTCGAATATATTTTGGACGTTTTATGTTAGCTTTTAAAGTCGAAAATTGAACATGCTTACGGGCTAAGGTTACCGCCGACCATTCCTTGTATTTCCACCCTTTTTATTTCTTATTTTTATGAACTTGAGATAAAGGATTAACTGAGATCGTACCTCGTAAGCTTCATTTCTGAAGAAAACTTACATTCTTGGGACTAAAGTGACGCAGTTTTTCACAAAATCGTCGCATTCGGTGACTTCCTGTAAGCTAGTTATTGACGTTTTAAATTCTGCTTTTGGCCCCTCTAAACGAGCTATTGACTCCCTTTAAGTAATCTATTGACCTCCAGTTATTGCCTTCTCTAATCCTGCTATTGACTCCCTATGAAGCCGGCTATTGACCCATTTAAGAAAACTATTGACTCCCTGTAAGCCAGCTAGTGACCCCCTGTGTGCCAGCTATTGACCCAATTAATGGTGGCTATATATTCCTTGTTTGTCAGCTATTGTCCCCCCCCTGCAAACTAGGTATTGACCCTATTGACTCCCTTATAATCTTGGTATTGACTCCCTGTAAGCCAGCTATTGACCCCCCTGCAAACTAGGTATTGACCCCTAGTGACTCCCTTATAATCCTGGCACTGACTCCCTGTAAGCCAGCTATTGACCTCCTTTAAAGAAGTTCAGCTAGTTATTGACCCCTTTAAGGCAGTTGACAGTTATTGCCTTTTGTGATCTTGCTATTGACCCCCTGTATACCAGATATTGACTACCTAATAAGCCAGGTATTGACTTTGTGCGCCACCTATTGACTCCCTTACAAGCCAGGTATTGACCCCCTGTATGCCAGTTATTGACTGGCTGGATATTGACCCCCTTTTATCCGTTTTTGACCCAATTAAGGAGGCTATTGAGTCCCTGTAAGTCAAATTGACTCCTTATATGTCAGCTATTGACTCCCTTGTAAGCCAGGTATTGACCCCCCTGTATGCCAGTTATTGACCCCCTATATGCCACCTATTGACCCCCTATATGCCACCTATTGACCCCCTATATGACAGTTATTGACCCCCCTGTTAAAGGCTATTGACTCTGTATATGCCACCTATTGACCCTCTATATGCCACCTATTGACCCCGTATATGCCACCTATTGACCCCCTATATGCCACCTATTGACCCCGTATATGCCACCTATTGACTCTGTATATGCCACCTATTGACCCCCTATATGCCAGTTATTGAACCCCCCTGTTAAAGGCTATTGACTCTGTATATGCCACCTATTGACCCCCTATATGCCACCTATTGACCCCTCTTAGCTATATTTTGCACTTTTTGCTAGATTTTGACTTAGTAGATATGAATAAATCACTATAATCTAAATATCATCCCCTATTGTTCTTCATAATGACCCATTTTAGCTTAAAATTGACATAAAGCTATGTACTATCTCTCTTTTAAGCTAAATTTTGATAATTTGGCACTTTAGTCTTTTTTGTAGGGTTCAAAGATGGGTCCGAGAAAGAACAAGGCGCCGACCGAGCAGGTCCAAGTCCAGCTCGGCCCTCAAGTCCGCGAGGGCGAAATCGTCTACGGAGTCGCTCACATCTTCGCCAGTTTCAACGACACCTTCGTCCACGTCACCGATCTTTCCGGAAGGTAGAATTTAAATAACTGAAAGAAAGAAAAATTAATTTTTTTTTTTTTGTAGGGAAACGATCGCTAGAGTGACCGGAGGTATGAAAGTGAAGGCGGACAGAGATGAAGCGTCGCCGTACGCCGCTATGTTGGCCGCTCAGGACGTCGCTGAAAAATGCAAATCGCTCGGAATCTCCGCGCTCCACATCAAACTCCGTGCGACCGGCGGGAACAAGACGAAAACTCCGGGACCCGGAGCTCAATCCGCTCTCAGAGCGCTCGCTCGCTCCTCGATGAAGATCGGCAAAATCGAAGACGTCACTCCGATCCCGTCTGACATGACGAGAAGGAAAGGAGGTCGCCGTGGTCGTCGTCTATAGATTACATTGTCTTTTTTTAAAATATCTTCTTTTTTTTCCCATAAAGGTGTACGTTTTAAAATTTTTTTATTTTATTTGGACCTTAATAAATAACCCTTATGTGAACATTTCGTTTCTATCTCTTCAGTCCTCCAAGTTTTTAAAGGCAGGATTTCTCCTTTAAATTTTTTGGCCAGAATTTGATCGTTTTAGGCGGATTTTTAATCTTTTTTCCATTAAAACCCACCTTATGAGCCTTTTTCCATCCTTGAAGGCACTTTTTTATTCATATTTTAATAGTTTTTTCCTTATGAAAGCCCTTTTGGGTGTGATTTTGAACGTTTTTCGGTAATATAAGCCCCTTATGAACCTCTTTCTATCAGAAAAGGAACTTATTTGGTCAGATTTTGATCGTTTTTCATCAGGAGTAACACCTTAAAGTCACAATTTTTATTGTTTCTTACAAAAGAAGCCCCTTTTATGCCTTTTTCTATGAGTTTTGAACGTTTTTTGTAAACAAGGACCCGTTTAGCGGTGATTTTGAACGGTTTTTTGGTTATAAAAGCTTCTCATGAACCCTTCCCAATTAAAGAAGGCAATTTTTTGGTCATATTTTGAACGTTTTTCATCGAAAAAGGCCCTTTTTAGTCACATTTGGAACTTATTTTGATAATGAAAGCCCCTTATGAACCTCATTTTATGAGAAGAGCCACTTTTTTGTCAGATTTTAATGGAAAAAAGATCCTTTTCGGCACATTTTGTAACCTTTTTGACAATAAGAGCCCCTTATAAACCTCATTCCATGAGTAGTTCCACTTTTTTGGCTTTATCTATTGCACTCAGCTGTTCTACATCCTAATTTAGACCCCCAACACGTCTAAAATAGATCGTTGTAACGTTTAAAATAGTGACCCAGTCACGAAACAGGGTCGCCAACTGTCAAAACAACACGAGAAGAAAAAAAAATTGGCCAAAATTCCTCGGTTTGTGTTGAATGAGTCACAATCCCCCTCCCCATCCTTTGCACATTTCAAAGCCTTGGGAATCTCCCCCTGGGCCCCTTTCTATCAGTCCAATATCAGACCCCAGACCCAACACCTTCAACCATCAAAAATGTCCAGACCAATTTGGCAGGTAAAAAAATTTTTTAGAAAATATTTTTTTATTTTCAGGTAAACACAAAATAATAAAAATTAATAAAAAAAAAAATTAAATAACAGCATAAAAGATGGTACTTGAAATATTCACCATAGTGAATTCCTCCACAAAAGTTAAATTTTTTTTTATAAATATTATTGTTATTGCCTATTCTTAGCTTATTTCTTAGAACCTATTCCTGGAAGCCCCCCCCCCCCTCCTACCACTAATAGGGGGTCTTAAATCAAGTTGTCTTTCTTCTTAAAAATAGAACTTCGTCTCATTATTTGTAACAATTCCAAGAGTTCACTTAATTCAGCTCCATTAGTCATTGAGTCATAAATAAAAGTTGGTACTTACATGAGAACAATCATGCATTCCCATATCAATCATGCATTTCGGAAGAAAACATCAATCATGGGGAAATCATTCATAGAAATTTCAACAATCATGTACTTTTAAGGAATTAATCCTGCATTGTGAGAGTACGAACAACAATCATGCATCCTAAAAGTACAATCAACATTTATTTGGATGGAAAAAATCATGCATTACGAAATAAAACATCAATAATCATGGAAAAAAGTGCAATCAATCATTATTAGAATGGAAGCAATCATGCTTTATTATTGTAACAATCATGCATTCCGAAATTACCAATCATGTGGAAGGAAACAATCATCCATTATGGAACTAACAATCATCAGGAAGGAAGGAATCATGCATTATTGTTGTAACCATCATGCATTACCGAAATTACCAATCATTGGGAAGAAAACCATCATGCATTAAGAAAGAAAACATCAATAATCATGCAAAAAAAGTGCAATCAATCATTTCTATTAGATTGGAAGCAATCATGCTTTAGTATTGTAACAATCATGCTTTCCGAAATAACCATGATTATTGATGTTTTCTTTCTTAATGCATGATTATTTTTTCCCGATGATTGGTAATTCCGGAATGCGTGATTGTTTCCTTCCCGATGATTGGTAATTTTGGAATGCATGATTGTTAAAATACGAAAGCATGATTCCTCCCATTCTAATAATGATTGATTGCACTTTTTTCCATCGGGAAGGAAACAATCATGCATTACAAATTAAAACATTAATAATCATGGAGTATTGTAACAATCATGCATTCCGAAATTATCAATCATCGGGAAGGAAACAATCATACATTCAGGAATTACCAATCGTCGGGAAGAAAACAATCATGTATTAAGAAAGAAAACATCAATAATCATGCAAAAAAATGCAATCAATCATTGCGATTAGATTGGAAGCAATCATGCTTTAGTATTGTAACAATCATGCATTCCGAAATTACCAATCATCGAGAAGGAAACAATCATGCATTACGAAAGAAAACATCGATAATCATGCAAAAAAGTGCAATCAATCATTGTAATGTTAACAATCATGCATTGCAATTAGAATGGAAGCAATCATGCAGTATTGTACCAATCATGCATAGCGAGTGTAACCATCAATCATGGAACAATCATGCATTTCAAAAGAATACATCAATTATGGGGGCTCTCATTTTTAGAAACAATCATGCCGAACTAGGTAGGTACTTATGTTCTGTTTCTTACAGATTACTAAAACTTGACCTCTATTTTATTTTTAGAGGAACACAAAGAGAACCAAAAGAGACCAAATGAAGACCGTATGGATTTCGGTGTGTTTTTGTTTACGGATTCTAAATTTAGCGTTTAGGCCCTTCTCGGTTTTCAGGATTTTCGTCTGGATATGCAAAAGAAGGCCGAATGAGTTTTTAAGCTCATAAATGGTGACGGAGAACGAGAATGCTTCTTTCTCCAAATATGGTCAACGCACGCTATTGACATTGACCCGTATATGGAAGCCCATTTGTATTTTTCTACCTTGAGAAAGTCGTTGTTACCAATTCAGTTCTTTCTTTATGGGCTAGTTGTGGACCCCTCTTGGAATCACCTTCCAAATCCATCTCAATTAGCTATCAAAAATGAAATCGAGCTAAAATGCAATTAAATCGAGGGATTAAGCTTAAAATCATGCAAAAAATAAGATTAGATCGAGGGATTAAGCTTAAATCATTCAAGAAATAAGATTAAAGCTAGGGATTAAGCATAAAATCATGCAAGAAATAAGATTAGATCGAGGGATTAAGCTTAAAATCATGCACGAGGTGAGATTAAAGCGATGGATTAAACTCAAAAGCGATTAAATCTAGGGATTAAGCTTAAACTCATGCAAGAAATAAGATTAAATCCAGTGATTAAGCTTAAAATCATGCAAAAAATAGGATTAGATCGCGGGATTAAGCTTAAATCATTCAAGAAATAAGATTAAAGCTAGGGATTAAGCATAAAATCATGCAAGAAATGAGATTAGATTGAGGGATTAAGCTTAAAATCATGCACGAGGTGAGATTAAAGCGATGGATTAAACTCAAAAGCGATTAAATCTAGGGATTAAGCTTAAACTCATGCAAGAAATAAGATTAAATCGAGGGATTAAGCTTAAAATCATGCACGAGATGAGATTAAATCGAGAAATTAAGCTCAAAAGCGATTAAATCGAGGGATTAAGCTTAAAAACGATTAAATCGAGGGATTAAGCTTAAAATCATGCAAGAAATAAGATTAAATCGAGGGATTAAGCTTAAAATCATGCACGAGGTGAGATTAAAGCGATGGATTAAACTCAAAAGCGATTAAATCTAGGGATTAAGCTTAAACTCATGCAAGAAATAAGATTAAATCGAGGGATTAAGCTTAAAATCATGCACGAGATGAGATTAAATCGAGAAATTAAGCTCAAAAGCGATTAAATCGAGGGATTAAGCTTAAAAGCGATTGAATCGAGGGGTTAAGCTTAAAAGCGATTGAATCGAGGGATTAAGCTTAAAATCATGCAAGAAATAAGATTGACGCGAGGGATTAAGCTTAAAATCATACAAGAAATAAGATTGACGCGAGGGATTAAGCTTAAAATCATACAAGAAATAAGAATAGATCAAGGGATTAAGCTTAAAATCATGTATTTAAATCAAGGGATTAAGCTTCAAATCGTGTTTTAAATCTAGGGATTAAGCTTAAAATCATTCTTAAAGTGGAATTTGATCGAAGGATTAATCTTAAAATCATGCAAAAATGTAATTTTTTTTGCATAAAATCATGCATAAATTGAAAAAGTTAATATGCTTAGCTACGTCATTAATGAAACCTCTCCTTTCTAGATTACACGTAGGTTCTTAACATTTTTCTGCTAAAATAAAAAGTAAGAAAACAATGATACAATAACTTTATTATCATCATACAAATACAAAAAGAAAAAAATAAGTTAAGCTTTTTATAAAGGGTTAACATTTGAACTTAAAAATTGAAGAAAAGGAAGCGTTTTTGTTGACTATTTCGGTATTTCTTGTAAAACAAATCGATTTTTTTACATGTGCCTTGTATTTCCAAATCCACCGTGTCCAGATTGAGAAGCGCCCTTGTTATAACCCATTTGGAGGTTAAGCTCGCTTTCGTGGGCTTTGAGCTGCGCCTCCGTAAACTCCCTTTTGTTCTCCTCCGCCATCTTGGGTCCCAAACGCGGTCCAGAGTATTCAGGGTGTTTTTGGGTCTAGAATATTAATTAGACAATTGAAAACTGGGAGAATATTTACCATTCTTCCGAGTGCGTATATACAGAGTGTTACTTGAGGAATGTTTCTCCTTTCGAAAAGATCCGCAGTCTGAAAGATTTCCTCTTCTGGGACTCCATATTTTTTAATGGCCGCTTGGAACCTTAAATAATAAAATTAAAAACTCATGTTCCATTCCTCTTTAAGTTTTTTCTCTTTTTCCTTACCTCTGTATGTTTTCCATGAGCTGAAAGTTGGTCCCTTTAGTTTGAATCTTTTTGACGGAATTCGGTGAAATTTTGTTGATGAGGTTGCAGAGAACGACGCCATCACGGAGTACGTCCTCGTACGGCTGGCTCGGAAGTTTCTCACCCAAAACCGATTCGATCCATTCCAAAACTTCCTGCTCCTGTTCTTTGTTCCTTCCCTGCAGGGAGAAAAAAAAAAAAAAAAAAAAAAAATCAGTTTTTAGCTTGATTTTATTCTCACATTTTAATTGAAATTAAACATGATTTTAAGCTTAATCCCTCGATTCAATCGAATTCCAACTTAATTCCTAGATCACATCCTCTATAAGCATGATTTTAAGCTTCATCCATCGATTTAATTGCCTTTAAACTTAATCTCACGATAAAATTGCACTTTAATCACGATTTTAAGCTTAATCCCTGGATTTAAATACATTCTTTGAAGCTTAATCCCTCGATAAACCTGCTATATAAGCATGATTTTAAGCTTAATAACTCAATTCAACATACTTTAAAGCTTAATCCCTCGATTCAAATACTCCTAAGCTTAATCCCACGATAAAATTACACTTTAATCATGATTTTAGGCTTAATCCGTCGATTCAAATATATAGTTTTAGACTTAATGCTTCAATAAAATTCACTATAAGCACGATTTTAAGTTTAATCCTTAAAGACATTACAAGTTTAATTAAATACAAGTTTAATATTTAAATACATTCTTTGAAGCTTAATCCCTCGATTCGATCGCTTTTTTTCTTAATACCTCGATAAAGTTGCACTTTAAGCATGATTTTAAGCTTAATCCCTCGATTCAAATGCTCTTAAGCTTAATCCCTATATTTAATTGCCTTTAAACTTAATCCCACGATCAAATTGCATGATTTTAAGCATAATAACTCCATTCAAATACATACTTTAAAGCGTAATCCCTCGATAAAATTCGACTTTAAGCACGATTTTAAGCTTAATCCCCGGATTTAATACATTCGTTGAAGCTTAATCCCTCGATTCGATCGCTTTTTTACTTAATACCTCGATAAATTTGCACTTTAAGCATGATTTTAAGCTTAATCCCTCTATTCAAATGCTCTTAAGCTTAATCCCTGATTCAAATACATACTTTTAAGCTTAATCCCTCTATTTAATCGCCTTTAAACTTAATCCCACGATCAAATTGCATGATTTTAAGCTTAATCCGTCGATTCAAAAACATAGTTTTAGGCTTAATCCCTCGATAAATTCAATTTTAAGCACGATTTTAAGCTTAATCCCTGGATTTAAATTCTTTGAAGCTTGATCCCTCGATTCGATCGCTTTTTTTGCTTAATACCTCGATAAAGTTGCACTTTAAGCATGTTTTTAAGCATAATCAGTAGATTCATTCATTTTTACTTTTTAGGCTTAATCCCTCGATTTAATTGCCGCTGAGTTTATCCCATGCAAATACAAACTTTCAAGCTTAATCCTTCATTCAAGTTGCACTTTAAGCATGATTTTAAGCTTAATCCCCCGATATTTAAGCATCTTTAAGCTTATTCCCATACCAGTACCATCAGATTGTTATGAAGATCACTCGGTAAATCTTTTTCTCAATTGGAAGCGGTTTTTTTGCCCTCTCGTTATGAATAGTGGGTTTTGGGCGTAGCCCAGTGAGGGAATTCACCTAAAATAACACCCGAATAACTGATGTGTAATGGTTCTTCTCTATTTCTGGAACGGAAACCATCAGACGCGAAACGGATTTAACATTTTTTTATATAACAAGAACGTCATTTTCGAAAAGTATAAGAAAAACAAAAAATTTAAACTTCTCTTTTTCAATTTTTTGGGATGTGTCCAAATCGAGTGTTAATTTGTTCTGTTTGTATTTAATCCAAAATTACACATTCTTGTGGGTAATTTATAGCGAAGGGAGTTTTTTGTGGCCAACGCGGGGGGGCTTTTGCCATATTGCCTTGGCGCCCTATGACAAAATATCAACTTTTAACAGAGAGAATTTTTTGAATTTGTGTTCGAATACTGCGGACCTGAAAACCGCTGGATTTATTGGATCAGACCACTAAAAGAGAAAAATTTTCTTCGGAAAATCGGTTCAGCCAAACTAGAGGAATTTTTTTTTTTGTTTATTTATTTTATCAATAGGATGTGCAGTAATTAATGTTTTTCCACACTTGATACTTACGACCATATTTTAGAATTTGTTTGGCTTATTAAATGACGATAGAGGGTGTGATGCGTTTTTAGAAGCTTCCGAAAGACTGAAGCTGGTTTTTCTTTTTTCGAATCCTCCCACTCGCCATTCATCCCTCCCTCGACTTTTCATTTATCTTTTCCTTCTCACAAAGTATTTAACTCTCCATTAATTACTATGGATACAGTATACATACTCCCCTGCATGCTTAAAATCGTTTAAGCGTATAAAACGAAGAAATAAGGTTTAAATCGTACTTATGTGATTATAAAACGAACGTATAAGCTTAGAATCATGGTTAAATTCTTATAAAACGAAGTTATAAGCTTAGAATCATGCTTAAATGCTTATAAAACGAAGGTATAAGCTTAGAATCAGGTTTAAATGCTTATAAAACGAAGGTATAAGCTTAGAATAATGCTTAAATGACTAGAAAACGAAGGCATCAGCTTAAAATCATGCTTAAATGCTTATAAAACGAAGTTATAAGCTTAGAATAATGCTTAAATTTTTATAAAACGAAGGTATAAGCTTAGAGTAAAACGAAGGAATAAGCTTAGAATCATGATTAAATGACTAGAAAACGAAGCCATCATCTTAAAATCATGCTTAAATGCTTATAAAACGAAGGTATAAGCTTAGAATCATGCTTAATTGCTTATAAAACGAAGATGTATGCTTAAAATCGTTCTTAAATGACTAGAAAACGAAGGCTTAAAAATTAAAAGCTTAAAAGCTTAAAATCATGCTTAAATTCTTATAAAACGAAGTTATAAGCTTAGAATTATGCTTAAATGCTTATAAAACGAAGATATAAGCTTAGAATCATGCTTAATTGCTTATAAAACGAAGATGTATGCTTAAAATCGTTCTTAAATGACTAGAAAACGAAGGCACAAGCTTAAAATCATGCTTAAATGCTTATAAAACGAAGGTAAAAGCTTAAAATCGTGCTTAAATGACTAGAAAACGAAGGCATGAGCTTAAAATCATGCTTAAATTCTTATAAAACGAAGTTATAAGCTTAGAATTATGCTTAAATGCTTATAAAACGAAGATATAAGCTTAGAATCATGCTTAATTGCTTATAAAACGAAGATGCATGCTTAAAATCGTTCTTAAATGACTAGAAAACGAAGGCACAAGCTTAAAATCATGCTTAAATGCTTATAAAACGAAGGTAAAAGCTTAAAATCGTGCTTAAATGACTAGAAAACGAAGGCATGAGCTTAAAATCATGCTTAAATTCTTATAAAACGAAGTTATAAGCTTAGAATTATGCTTAAATGCTTATAAAACGAAGATATAAGCTTAAAATCGTGCTTGAATAATTAGAAAAGGAAGGTGTAAGCATTAAAAGGTTAGGTAAGCCTTAATGGTTAGGGAACGAAGGAATGATCGCCCCATGGGAGTGAGGCAAGGGGGGCGCCTCCCAAAAATTGATACTGGCATTGACTTCAAACAACCGAGTAATGCATTCAGCATTAAATTGTTGGTTTTTGTGTGGAGTCACGAGGTCGATTATGAAATATTTTTATTTGTTTTTTTATTAAAAGACTCGAGATTTCTTAAAAGATGACGCGATTTGACGTCTCCGCCTCCCTCGCTGGCATTTCGACGTCGTTTTCGTTGCCAAAATGTCCAACGATGTTAAAAATATATTTCAATTTTACGAGCGTCAAAGGGCTTTAAGAAATAATTTTTTATTTTATTTTTAGGTTGCTGGAAAACGTGATCCAGAACAGGAATTGGAGGCTCAACAATGGATCGAAGCCGTCACCGGTGAACGCTTCCCTCCAGGTAAAACCCTATCGGGAATCGTGAGAACTAATCTCAAGGACATTTACTCCTCTCTATCGTCAAAACAGTTTAATTATTTCTCTCAAAATACACACAAAAGGTCTCCAATTTATATGGTTTCAGAGGATGCACAACTTTTCTCTGGTGATTTTCTGTAAAAGAATTTAAGGTTTTAACGTTTGAAGGGAGATTCTTCTGTATTTACCTGTAAAGAACATAATGCTGATAAAAAAATAAAACATCGAAGAGAACAGAAAATAATCCGAGTCCTATTTTATAAGGATCCGCTACGATTGAGTTCCATTCATCTAGAAAACATTTTAGTTGCGATCATAGCGCTCTTGCGGAGATTCCTATGAACCATAATCAAAGATGGCGGAACCAACCGTGATTGTAAGCATCGATGATGATTTGTAGGATGCTCAACGACCCTCCGGTAAAGTCGAGTAGAACATTCCCTATGCTCCATCCAACAGTCGATTTCCTTTTATAATTCATATAAGCCTAAATAGAGAAAAAAATTTAAAATTTGTGGTCGGTTAAATTGTGAAAGTCCAGTCAATCTAAGCCCGAAAAGGCCAAATAAAAGAAATAAATAAGATATTTTGTTCCTCTACGAAAATGTGTAGGGGTTGGTTCCCTGATTAACAAAAAAAAGTTCCATAACCGAAAAGCGTGTGCTTTGGATTCATGAGCGTTTTTAAGGTGATTTTTTTCGTTTTTTCGAAAATATCTCGATAACCGTATGTCGCAGGCGAAATAATATTTAGTACAAAATTAAAGATTTTTGAATTTGCTGCAATTTTGAGCTAATACAATTTTTTGTAGGACCAAACGTATCTGAACTACGAGTTGAGAAAAAAAAAAACGCTCATAGGAAAAACTTAAAAATCCCGCTTTTTTGTCGCATCGTAGCTCAGAAACCTTAAGTCCTAGAAAAAATCTTAGTAAGTCAAATCTGTAGAAAATCTTATCAGCTTTAATTTTGTTTTTATAAAATTTTTTGAAATTTCAATTTTTGAATGAAATTTGTTTTGAAATTTACCCCCACCCCTGCTTATTTATTGTTAATTGCTTTTTGAGAGTTGTTTTCAAAAGTTAATTAAATTCTCTACAACTTTTATTAAGTGCACTTTTTTGATTAGATGACGTCTTCCATCCTTTAGAGGTCAAAATAGAAAACCCCGTTTTTTTTCCCACCTCGTAGCTCAGATATGTTTGGTCCCACAAAAAATTGTATTAGCTCAAAATTGTAGAAAATTCAAAAATCTTTAATTTTGTACTAAATATTATTTCACCTACGACCAACGGTTTTCGAGATATTTGCGAAAAAACGAAAAAAATCACCTTAAAAACGCTCCAAAGCGCACGGGTTTCGGTTATGGACTTTTTTTTTTGGTTAATCAGGGGACCAAACCCTACACATTTCCGTAGAGAAACAAAATACCTTATTTTTTCCACCCCCAGGCTTAGATTGACTGGACTATACCTGCGGGCAGTACTTGATGAGCGTTGTAATCAATTTGATTGTCGCGCAAGTTTTTATGAAATCAAACCAAGTTATTGAATTTACGCGGGCGAGGATAAAAGTGATGAGAACAGCGCCGAGAATGGAGTCTACTACGATATTCCCGGTTGTCGAAACTCTTTGCCCTCCTCGCTATCAAAAGAGTAGAGTTCGACCAAGAAAAGTTGGACTCGCTTACCTCATAAATGAAACATTGGACGACCGTGATTGACGAAAGAGTTGTGGCATGTAAAGCGAAAAAGACGTCATTGTAGCCCACTTGAATGGAACCTCCTGGATGATCCTCATAGTATTGTTCCTGAAAAAGGCATCGATAGAACCACGGCAGCGTTCCGCCCAGCGACGAACTTTAAGATGCCAATTTTAGATATATCTGATACGATAGTAGGAAGCCCTGAGAATTTCAAGTCGGTAGGTACCCAGGGAGCAAAGATGTACAGCTTCAAAAACCGGTTGTTTAATGTTACTATGTTTTTCTTTCCTGTCCCTTTCCCCTGTCCCGTTTCCGTGTCCTGTTCGTTTGTCCCGTTCCCCTGTCCCGTTTCTTTTCTTTCCTGTCCCTTTTCCCTGTTCCGTTTCTTTTCTTTCCTGTCCAGTTTCTCTGTCCCGTGTCCCGTTCCCCTGTCCCGTGTCCCGTTCCTTTGTCCCGTTTCCCTGTCCTGGTTCCCTGTCCCGTTTCCGTGTCATGTTCCTTTGTCCCGTTCTCCTCTCTTCCCCTGTCCCGTTTCCCAGTCCCGTTTCTCATCCCCGTTTCCGTGTCCTGTTCGTTTGTCCCGTTCCCCTGTCCCGTATCTTTTCTTTCCTGTCCCTTTTCCCTGTTCCGTTTCTTTTCTTTCCCTGTCCCGTGTCCCGTTCCTTTGTCCCGTTTCCCTCTCCCGTTTCCGTGTCCCGTTTCCCTGCCACGTTTCCCTCTCCCGTTTCCGTGTCCCGTTTCCCTGCCCGTTTCCGTGTCCCGTTTCCCTGCCCCGTTTCCGTGTCATGTTCCTTTGTCCCGTTCTCCTGTCCCGTTTCCGTGTCCCGTTCCCCTCTCCCGTTTCCCTGCCACGTTTCCGTGTCCCGTTTCCCTGCCCCGTTTCCCTGCCCAGTTTCCCCTGCCCGTTTCCGTGTCATGTTCCTTTGTCCCGTTCTCCTGTCCCGTTCCCCAGTCCCGTTTCCCTGCCCCGTTTCCGTGTCCTGTTCATTTGTCCCGTTTCTCTGCCCCGTTTCCGTGTCCTGTTCGTTTGTCCCATTTCCCTGCCACGTTTCCCTGTACCATTCCCCTGTCCCTTTCCCCTGTCCCGTTTCCGTGTCCCGTTTCCCTGCCCCGTTTCCCTGTCCCATTCCCCTGTACCTTTCCCCTGTCCCGTTCCCCTGCCACGTTTCCCTGTCCCGTTTCCCTGCCCCGTTTCCCTGCCCCGTTTCCCTGCCCCGTTTCCCCTGCCCGTTTCCGTGTCATGTTCCTTTGTCCCGTTCTCCTGTCCCGTTTCCGTGTCCCGTTCCCCTCTCCCGTTTCCCTGTCCCATTCCCCTGTCCCTTTCCCCTGTTTAGTTCCCCTGCCACGTTTCCGTGTCCCGTTTCCCTGTCCCGTTTCTCTGCCCCCGTTTCCGTGTCCTGTTCGTTTGTCCCATTTCCCTGCCACGTTTCCCTGTCCCGTTTCCCTGTCCCGTTCCCCTGTCCCGTTTCCCTGCTACGTTTCCGTGTCCCGTTTCCCTGCCCCGTTTCCGTGTCCCGTTTCCCTGTCCCGTTTCCGTGTCCCGTTTCCCTGTCCCATTCCCCTGTCCCGTTCCCCTGCCACGGTTCCCTGCCACGTTCCCCTGTCCCGTTCTCCTGTCCCGTTCCCTGCCCCGTTTCCCTGCCCCGTTTCCGTGTCCTGTTCGTTTGTCCCGTTTCCCTGCCCCGTTTCTCTGCCCCGTTTCCGTGTCCTGTTCGTTTGTCCCGTTTCCCTGTCCCGTTTCTCTGCCCCGTTTCCGTGTCCTGTTCGTTTGTCCCGTTCCCCTGTCCCGTTTCTTTTCTTTCCTGTCCCGTTTCCCGTCCCGTTCCCCTGTCCCGTTTCCATGTCCCTTTCCCCTGTCCCGCTTTTGTGTCCTGTTCGTTTGTCCCGTTCACGTGTCCCGTTTCCTCGTCCCGTTCCTCTGTGCCGCACCCATGTCCCGCTCCCCTTTCCAAGTCTTACCCGAATCGTAGGGACCCAAAATAAGCCGCAGTTGTAAATTGAATAAAGAGCAAATCCTAGAAGGCTGAAAGCGACGAAGTCGAAATTGAGACCGACGACGCTTTTTCGCTTCCAGTTCTCGTAAACTTGAGGGTAAAACCCAATCGATCAAGCTGTAAAATAAAGCCAACCTATCCCCACATTCAAGTACGAAATAACCTCGTTACCCACCATATTCACAATGAATCAAGAAATTTATAAACACTTAAAGCTTAATCTTATCATTCCTATTAAATTTGGATTTTATTTATTTTTTAATGAAAAATTAATAAGTACTTACATATATTGAGTGTCTGTCTGAGTAGGAAACTATTTACTTTCTTGTATTTTTTCCCCGAGGATCTCAGCACTTTCAATTTTACTCACGAGGGCCATTTCAAATTCTTATGATTTTCAAAAAAATAAAAACATGGCGAGTGGCGACCTATATTAATGCATTCTAAACCTAAAATTCAAATGAAATTTTTCAAAAAAACCAACAGTTTTTTCAGGATATTGGAGAAATACATAAAAGAAAAATGCCGCTGTATAAGGCCGACCTGTTTTACAGGAGCCTTCAGTTTCGGAAACTTTGACCGTCGATATCTTCCAAACGGCTGGTCCGAATAAAACAAATGATTAATGGATTTTAAGCGAATTTCACGAGCTTTCATTTTGTACTAAGTGATCAAGTCGCTCAAACCTATAGTTTTTGAGATATAAGCAAAAAACTGCAAAAAGTGCCAACATTTTGACTTTTTTGCGATTTTGGCGAGGTTCCGGGGAAAATTTCTGTCAGTAAACCTCAGATTCGTTATCAGCGACCCAAAAAACATCAAATGAGTTTATATTTTTCGTTTAAGATATTTATTTTCGAGTCTTTTTTAGGATTTTTATGTTTCGTGTTCTCTATAAATTATCGACAATTTGTTGATTTTTAGGGGTTCCATACGAGTTGGCGCTGAGGGACGGAATTCTGCTTTGTAAATTGATGAATAATTTGATGCCGGGGTGTATTCAGAAGATCAACACGTGCGGAGGAGACTACAAATTGATGGACAACATAAACCAGTGAGTTCTTCCTCGGATCTGGCCTCCTGTCCGTATTTCCCTCGTTTGCGGGAATAATTTCCCCGGAGAGACGGGCGGTTCCTGAGGGATCCCTTCCCGCCCGGCGGATCCACCTCACGTCCGTCAAAATTGACAGCCGAGAGAGACCCGCCCGGCGGTTTCGAGATCCGGATCCCAAGCCAGAATAGGAGCTCCTTCCATCCTTTTCCCTCCCATTTTTAAATTTTCTCTTTCAGATTTCAAAAAGCGTGCATCAAATACGGAGTCCCTGATGTCGATTTATTCCAAACTGTCGACCTTTTCGAGCAGAAAAACATCGTCCACGTCACCATGACGATATTCGCCATCGGAAGAACGGTAATCTAAAACCTTACATCAAAACTTGCTTTTTGAGAGTTGTTTTTAGAAGGTAATTAAATTCTCTACAACTTTTATTGAGTACGATTTTTTGATTAGATGACGTCTTCCTTCCTTCGGGGGTCAAAATAGAAAATCACGGTTTTTTTCCACCTCGTAGCTCAAGCACATTTGGTCCTACAAAAAATTGTATTAGATCAAATTTGTAGCGAATTCAATAATCTTTAATTTTGCACTAAATATCATTTTGCCTACGACCTACGGTTTTCGAGATATTGGCGGAAAAAAAAAAACTTTTTTGATCAGATGACGTCTTCCCTCCTTCAAAATAGAAAACCACGGTTTTTTGTCCACCTCGTAGCTCAGGCACATTTGGTCCTACAAAAAATCGTATTAAATCAAAATTGTAGAAAATTCAATTATCTTTAATTTTGTACTAAACATCATTTCGCCTACGACCTACGGTTTTCGAGATATTGGCGAGAAAAAAAAAATCACTTTTTTGATTGGATTACGTCTTTCTTCCTTCAGACTTCAAAAATCAAAATAGAAAACCCCTATTTTTGGCCACCTCGTAGCTCAGATAGGTTTGGTCCTACAAAAAATCGTATTAGATAAAAATTGTAGCAAATTCAATTATCTTTAAGTTTGTACTAAATATCATTTCGCCTACGACCTACGGTTTTCGAGATATTGGCGAAAAAAAATTACTTTTTTGATAAGATGACGTCTTACCTATTTCAGAGGTCAAAATAGAAAGCCCCAGTTTTTCTCCACCTCGTAGCTCAGATACGTTTGGTCTTACAAAAAATCGTATTAGATCAAAATTGTAGCAAATTCAATTATGTTTAAATTTGCACTAAAAATTGTTTCGCCTACGACTAACGGTTTTCGAGATATTGCAGAAAAAAAGAAAAAAATCGCCTTAAAAACGCTCCAGGGTTTTGTTTGGGAACTTTTTCTTTTTCTTTTTTTGTTCAAAAAATTCATTTTTTCTAGGCTTATCGCCATCCTGAGTGGAGAGGACCCTGGCTCGGCCCTAGACCTTCTGAGGAGAACAAACGTGAGTGGAGCGAAGAGCAGCTCCGTGCTGGCGAATGCGTCATCGGCCTCCAAGCCGGACAAAACAAAGGAGCGACCCAAGCAGGACAAAATTTCGGCGCCACCAGAAAAATCCTTCTCGGCAAATAATCCGAATCTTATTTATTACCTTAAAATCCATTTTGTTTCCAAAATCCAGGTTTAAAAATAAAAATAAAATTATTTAAAAAAAATGTTTTAATTACAATTTTTTATAACATTGGTCACACTTATGACTATTTTTCCAACAATTCCCTCAACCGACCTTTTTCTATTTTTAGGTAGATTTCTTTCAGAAAATCTACCTATTGCAATGGGGGCAGTAGTCTCAGAATCAAAAGTTTTTGTGATAGGTTTTCATTTCAGACCCCCTGGACCCCAAAACCACCCTCATCTCAAAAGTTTATATATATATATATGTATGTATATATATATATATATATGTATATATTCGCACGATAACTTGAGTAATTTTTACTTGACGACCATGAAATTCGGTATTTAGGGCTTTTAAACTAATAGAATTTATGAGTTCGTTAACGGCTGAAATCGGACCAGCGGTTTTGGTACTTTACTTAGGGCCTAAACTAGGTATCTCCTAAACCGTTCATTCAATCGCTTTCAAACTTAAAAGTGATGTTATGGGGATGGCTAAGAAAGATTTAAAGTTGGTTTGGATCAGCTGGGTGCAATAGAGTTGAATTGAGGTAAAAAAGAAAATTTTTGAATTTTTACCGGGAAACAGATGATTTTTTTTAAGGTATTTTTTCTTCGAATTATAGAAAGTTCTAGATCTAACCATCTGAAAGAAATCTACCTCTTTAGTCCTGCTGCCGCGGGACTCATTTTATTTCATGGTTATCAGTTTTTAGATGTCGAAAAGGTGGGATACTATAAAGTAGTAATTAAAAAAAATTACACAAACTATCCCGTCGGCCAGGAAAAATCACAGAAACACATTTTTAAAAAGAAAATCACTAAAAAATTATTGTTCTTGAGGACTACGTTATTTATTTTAAAATAAAAAAAAAATTTCCGGGATCTAAAACCAATCTAACAATTATTTATAAACTGATAATGACAAAATTTGATGTATTAAAAACTTTATAATACTGAGATCATGAAAAAAAAAATTTTTAGATTGGCAACTATCATAAAAAATTGGTTAAACAAAATTATAAAAAACGGGCGGGCCGGAGCGATCGAGCCTCTTGAAACACTGAACTTCCTCAACAAAATATAGTATTCTATATAAAAAACAAATATTATAGTTTGGATTAACATAGAATATATTTTTTAAATTTACAAAAAAAATTCGATTTTTTAAGGTTACGTCATGTAGCGCATCACAGCTCTGAGTGCGTAGAGTAATTCGGCTTGCATTCTAGCTTCCAGGATCATGATGTTCACATGGACCTGAAAAAAATTTTGATTTAAAACATGTTTTGGCTTATAAAAGAACTTATGTCTTTATTCTAAATTGTTCCGATTCAATAACCTTTTTAAGCAATAACCTTATTTTAGGTTATATTAGGAAGACGGCATATTTTGAGGTTATATTTCCCACAACCTTTTCTAGTGATCACCTCAAAATATGCCGTCTTCCTAATATAACCTAAAATAAGGTTATTGCTTATAAAAGAACTTTTGTCTTTATTCTAAAGTTTTCCAATTCAATAACCTTTTTCAGCAATAACCTTATTTTAGGTTATATTAGGAAGATGGCATATTTTGAGGTTATATTTCCCACAACCTTTTCTAGTGATCATAACCTCAAAATATGTCGTCTTCCTAATATAAAAATAAGGTTATTGCTTATAAAAGAACTTTTGTCTTTATTCTAAAGTGTTCAATACAAGCTATAACCTTATTTTAGGTTATATTAGGAAGACGGCATATTTTGAGGTTATGCTTCCCACAACCTTTTTTATTGATCAGAACCTCATTTCGGGCCCAAAAAATAACAAAATTTTACCTTTTCGCTGTGCTTGAACTCGCGGAGTACCCTGTCATAGTCGGCTTTCGAGACACGTTCTGGGTAGCAGCAGGCCGACTTGATAAACGTTTTAAGCGACCTCTCTAAAAGTTGGTTCACCTCCCCATAATCGTAGTCATCATGCCTAAAAACCAAAAATTACTAAAAACGAACATTTTGACTCGAGGGTTTACCTAATGCCGTACATGCACTGAATGTAATTCCAAATGGCCCTTCGAAATCGGGAAGTGTCGACATCTTTTCGCCCTCCCATCGTATAATACGTTAAATTGTACGCCGTTTTGAATTTGTCGTCGAGTAAATTTCCGACGTCGTTGTACAACCTATTGACTAGTGAGAAACCGTGGTCGTCCCATGAATAATCCTAAAGAAAAAAATAATTAGAAGATGGAAAAATTAATGGGGATGTGGAAGGGGTGGTGCGTTTTGTGGTGTCTAGTGTGATGCATGCACTGAACTACTTAAATTTATAGTACCTGTACCCTAAAAGTAGGTATTTCCGAGTTTTCTCCTCTACGGGCGAAGTCCTCGTAGAGAAAACTCGGGTCTTCGACGAACTGCCCTATCGAAGGTTTCGGGTCGAGTCCGTTTTTGTCGAGTGCCGGCGAAAGTTCGACGCTTTGAGATTCGACGCGTTCGAACCTTTTCGCCATTTCGGTCTCCGAGCATTCTTCGCTTCGTTCGGAGAGCGACTTCATACGCTCCATTAAAGTGTCGACGCCGACTTCGACGTCGCTCCATTCCTTCGCCGCTCCCGAGACGACGCTTTTCGGCAACGACGCCTTCTTCACTTCCGTCTTCTCTTCCGCCTCTTCGCTCATCCCGCATCCGAACACGAAACTCGATAAACTGTGGAAATGAGCCAGCAGGACGATCGCATGGACAACTTCCGCTAATGACCAACTATCCTCCAATCCCCTCGTCAATTTCTAAAAAAGTATATCAAGTTTAGTAAAAAAAACTTCTAATCCAAAACTTACTTGTATATGGGTTTTATTAAGAAGCCATGGCCGATGTGCTAAAATCTTATTAATTTCGTAAAGATTTTTCAGCTTCTGCGGTATATAATTTAAACCCCTAAGCCATCTCTGGTCACCTCCCTGAAGCAAAAACTCTTGCTTCTGCATATTTATTAGATAACTACACTGATGCCGTCCAGCAGCCTGAAAAGAAAGAAAAAGGTCAAAAAACATAACCTATCTAACCTAACCTAAATTGTTAGGTTATATATTTACCATAATGGCGATAAAATGTCGATAGTCGTAGGGCAAAGGTCCATCTCCTTTGAGCATAAAATGCTGGGTCCTTAGAAAGATGTCTAGGTAGGTCGGATGGTAGCCCATAACTTGGGTCACCTCATCGTCTCGATTGTTCTGAAGGAATGCATCGATGAACAACATGTGTGACGCCTGAAAAAACAAAAAAAATCCATAAGAACTCAAATAAATCTCCATTTAGAAACCATTTTAGTTCAAAAAATAATTAAATTTGTATGCACCGATAACTAGGACAATTTTTTTTGTCATTTCCTATTTGTTTTTAGCAAGAGTAGGGCACACAAAAAATTATTCAACGGGTTCGCCGACCCCGGAGATCGACCTAGAGGCTTTTGTCGGACGTTAATTATAGAGGTTACACAACGGGGACAAAATACTAAAAGCCAAAGATTTCACTTTTCTTCTTTTCTATTTTTTTTAGGTGCGAATTTCGAGCTTTTTATTGGGCGATTAAAATTAAGGTGCAAAGCTTCAAAGAGCCAACTTTCTGTTTAGAAAAGAAAAGTTAACAAAATTGGTTTTTATCTCCAAAAATCTGAGGACAAATTATTAGGAGATAATTGCGAGAAAACTTGGTTTAGGTTTTATCTCATGAAAGGCTGGTGAATTGCGGTTTAGGAGATAAAAGTGGCCAAAAACAAGATTTAGGTTTCATCACCCAAATTGCTTATGTGGGGCCAAATGGCTTAAAATTGGCCTAAAACATGTATTAGGTTTTATCTCCTGAAAGGTTATTTAGGGGACTAAATACTGAAAGATTCTTGGTTTAGGAAATATGTTGGCGAAAAACTTAGCTTAAGTTTTAGAAAGTTTAGATTATATCTCCTAAATAAAAGGTTAATAGGAAGGCCAAAGTTCCGAATTTTCAGTAAACTTGGTTTAGGTTATATCTCCTAAACCGTTAATCTGAGGGGAAAATTTAGGATTTAGGATCTCCCTAATCGTTAATCCGAGGGAAAACGATTTAGGATCTTCTAAATCGTTAATCCGAGGGAAAACTTTAGGATTTAGGATCTCCTAAATAGTTAATCAGAGGAAAAATTTTAGGATTTAGGATCTCCTAAATCGTTAATAAGAGGAAAAAATTTAGGATTTAGGATCTCCTAAATCGTTAATAAGAGGAAAAAATTTAGGATTTAGGATCTCCTAAATCGTTAATAAGAGGAAAAAATTTAGGATTTTTAATCGTTGATCAGAGGAAAAAAAATTAGGATTTCAAATCGTTAATCAGAGGAAAAGTTTTAGGATTAAGGATATCCTAAAACGTTAATCAGAGGAAAAATTTAGGATTTCAAATCTAATCAGAAGAAAATTTTAGGATTTAGGATCTACTACATCGTTAATCAGAGGAAAAATTTTAGGATTTAGGATCTCCTTAATCGTTAATCAGAGGAAAAATTTATAATTTTGGAACTCCTAAATCGTTAATTAGAGGAAAAATTTAGGATTTTGGATCTCCTAAATCGTTTATCAGAGGAAAATTTTTAGGGTTTTCAATCGTTAGTCTGAGGTAAAAGTTTAGGATTTAGGATCTCCTAAATCGTTGATCCGAGAAAAAAATTTAGGATTTATTCTACCCTAAATCGTTAATCCGAGGAAAAATTTTAGGATTTTTCGGCTTTAAATAAAAGTGACAATGTTTTTTAGGTTTTATCTCCTAAAAGGTTAGGTAATTGGAGGCCAAAGTGTCCGATTTTAGACTTAAGAGATAAAAGAAGCGAAAAACAAGGTTTAGGTTTTTATCTCCAAAAGTCTAATCTGAAATAAAAGCTAAATTTTTTTTTAGGAGATATAAGTAACAAAAACATTGTTTTAGGTTTTATCTCCTAATCCGCTATAACAGTCCAACCGCCAACGGTATGAAAGACTCGGGCACACTTATTTGGCATCTGGGAGGAAAAGGGGTCGAACGCGAATTGTTTAGAGCGCGTGGCGGCATCTGGGCAGGCAGATGTGAACCTCCCACGACAATTTACAGGTAGAAAAGAACCTCCCCAGACCCCAACAGACATCGCCGGAGACAAATTGTTCCGGATCAGCTGATGTTCAGCTGTTTCCGACCTCCCGGGCGGTTATTTCCAATTTTTTTCTATCTCCCGTAGCTCCATCGATCCGAATATTCACGTGGGGAAAGACTTCGATAATTGCATTAGCATAGAACAATTTATGCGCATGTTAACATCGGCCCTAAAAAAAAATTTATCCCCTAATATTGACATCGAAAACCATATTTTCCTCACAAAACGGTCAATATAGACAAAATCGTTTCAAAAAAAAAAAAAGTTTAGGAGATAAATTTTTAGATTTTTGTAGACTCGATGGAGCAAAATATGTCACAGCTTTAAAAGGGCTTATCCTACACAAAAAATTAATAAAGACAATTTTATTGGAAATTTAATTTCCGACAAAAACAATTAAATTAATATTTTGTTTAGGACGAGCCATTAAGGAGTTATGAGCCATCAAAACCTCAAAAATGGAGGCTGCAACCCCCTTTTTATCACAGAAACCGAACTACAAAGGCCAAGGCCATCTGAATCAGACTAATTTACTCCTTCCATTATTAATTTATTATCGAAATTAATAAAAATCGGAAGTTAAAAACAAAAAATATTTCACGATTGTATTGTAATTTTTGTCGGTCATAACTAATTTAATAGGTCCAAAATTAAAATTACAAAAAAAAAAAAAAAATTTGCAAGTATTTTTATTTAAATATTTGGTTTTAATTGAATCTTGGCCGCCTCCTTCCTCGACTTCTGACCTCGGAGGCTGACAAAACAAAATTCCGATCTCGTGCATGGAGATCTAAAATAAAAGTTAAAAAAAGAAAGAAAAAAAATTTAAGAGGGAGGGAAAATTATCTCCGAGATAACTAATCGTTATTTACGTGAGAATAAATTTTTCGTATTGAATCCTATCCGGAGATAACAATTTAGGAGATAAAAATGTCTCGAACTTTGTGGAAAGGGCGAACCGGTTTCGATCTTTTGACCCCCATCTAATTTAAAACCGGAAAAAGATCGAAAAATTTAAACTTTTTTTAAAAAATGAAACAAACAAAATAAATTGGTCTACGGGGCCCTATAATGATGACCAAGGACAAAACACTTAACTCGATTTTTTTTCTCAACTCTCGCGAAAAAAGAAAAGAACAAAATGTTGGTACCTGTTTATGGAAAATAAGGTTTTTGGAGCTTTTATCTCCTAAAACAAAAGTCTGGCGTGTCACCCTCAAATCTCGATTTTTCTCATTGATTAAAAATGATCGATTTTATCTCCTAAACTTAATTATTATCCATTAAGAATATAAAGCCTAAAACAGGGTTTTGGTAATTTTTATCTCCTAAAACAAAAGTCTTAATTTGCCTCAAATTAGCTGTTTAGGAGATAAAACCTAATATAAAGTTTAGATCGGTCAAATCCTAAACTAAAAGTGGCTTTTCGTCACTGATTATCCATTTTTTAGGAGATAAAACCTAAATAAAAAATTTGATGGGTTTTATCTCATAAAATTTTTTTTTGTTACTGATTATCCATTCAGGAGATAAAACCTAAAAATTTTTATGTTACTGATTATCCATTCAGGAGATAGAACCTAAACAATTTTGTTACTTATCCATTTAGGAGATAAAACCTAAAACAGATTTTAGTCATTTTCATCTTCTAAAATCTACATTAAAAGTTTAACATCCGTTTAGGAGATAAAACCCAAAAATTTATTGCTTCTGATAATCCATTTAGGAGATAAAACCTAAAATGTTTTGTTACTGGCTATCCGTTTAGGAGATAAACCCATAAAAAAATTTGGTTACTAATTATCTATTTAGGAGTAAAACCTAAAAAAAATTTGTTACTGATTATCCATTTAGAAGATAAAACCTAAAAATTTTTGTTACTGATTATCCATTTAGGAGATAAAACCTAAAACAGATTTTAGTCATTTTCATCTTCTAAAATCTAAATTAAAAGTCTCATCATCCGTTTAGGAGATAAAACCTAATACAAAGGTCAGATAAGTAAAATCATAAATTTAAATTGTGAGGCTTTTTGAAACCAATTATACCCATTTATGAGATAAAACCTAAATAAAATTTTTGACCAGTTTTATCTCCTAAATTTAAATTCTGAGCCTTTTTATACTATCCAAGGAAACAAACCCAATACAAAATTTTGGTTTTATCTCCTAAACCGAAAATCTGTCACTATTTTATCTCCTAAAATGACATTTTTTCCGTCAGATTTAGGAGTAAAAGTGAAAACTTAGGTTCCTTATATCTCCTAATATAATAAGTCTGATTTTAGCCTCAGATTATCCAAAGGAGATAAAAAACGAGTTTTTTAAGTTTATATTTTGCAGGGTGGCTTGGTTTTCTATTGTTCCAGATATACGAAATTCCCGGTATTGTTCCTGAAAGGGATTTACGCCACTATCGATGATCTGAATACGAGGTTTTTGGGGGCCGAATGAAAAGAACGGAAGAGGCCTACAGCTGGAACTTTTTATTTGTTTCCTACTTAAAAAAAAAAAAGTTTTATTACATTGGGGGGGGGGTCCCAAATCTACAACCAATGACGTCATTACAACCCATAGATCTATGAGGAACCAGTGTTGCCAACTTACCTACTGCGCAGTTAATGCATTAAAACATCTTTTTTGCTTCGTTCAGCATTTTTTATTGCTGAAGTAGAGGCCATGTGGTTTTTTTTTCCAAGGATGAAATGCAAGATGTGGGCTTCGGGAGGCCGATAAGTTTTTTTTTTATCGAGTCATCCTTTCTGGGCTACACGGAGAAAAAAACCAAGTGGGTTGGTCCAAAAAACATTTTTCGTCCATTTTATTCTTGTTAAACGTCCAAGAAAACATGATTTATGGATAAAACGTCAAATTTCAGACTCATTGACGTCAGAAGCAGTTTTACCATCCTTAAACCACTTTTTAAACCCGTTTTTGAACAGAGTTAAAGTAGGAGAAGCACTTAATGACGTCAGAAGCAGTGTTGCCAACCTTATAATAGTTTTTAAGTTGCAATTTGATGACGTCAGGAGCAAATTTGCCAACCTTATAAAAACCAAATTTTCCTCTTTTCTTGCTCATTATTCAAAATTTCGTGTTTTTCAAAGGCACAACGCATGATTTTCGTTTTAAATCTAGAAAAAGCTGGGCTGCTCTCATTTCATGATAAACAGAATCTATTTTCGGACCTTACTCAAATATTAAGGAGAAATTTTGAAATTTTAACCCTGATAACGTCCTTGCACGGCTTCCTCGATTGACAAAAGCAATAAAAATGCAATAAAAAAAATCCCCCCCTTTTTTTTATAACGAAACCCTTCCCGGAGCCATCATTGTTGCCACCATTGTTGCCGGCTATCCTTGAAAGTTTTAAAAATAGTCTAGCCCCTCGGACTCCCGTATCTCGAAAAAGATAAGATATTCAATTTTTTGTTCTTTTTCTTTTGCTCACGTGCTTTCTGAACGCAGAGCATGATAATTAAGCTTCGTGGGTGTATTTGCTTAAAAAAAAAAAGATAATTTTTTTTTCCAACATGGCTAATCCTGTTCAAAAAAAAATTTAATATCTAGGAACGCTGCAGCGTTCCGTCCCTCCAAGTAGGGCATAGTTGTTGAGCCACTGCCATCTAGATTCGTCGTTTATGTCATTATGAATGACTGACAATTTGATCTTTGGTTTATTATTTAGTGCTTAAGGCGAATGTTTCCATGGCAACAGTGGGCACTGACCTCAGCTCGAGCTGTTGCCAGGCGTCCTTTTTTATTCCCTTTTAATTCTTAAACCGATTCGATATTTGAAGGTAAATAATTTAAATTGAAAATTGCCCGGGAAGTCAGCGACCTTCGCAAAATCGATACGTGAACTGAGAGAAAGCGGTGATTTCAAACCAATCATCACTTTAGGACAGAAGAGTTCAAAAATTATAGAGAAAGCAGGAAATTGCGTTTTCTTCGATTATACCGAGAAAAAAATCGTTCTTTCTGCTCTTTTTTTAGTTTTTACGCTACTTTAACGAACTTTTCTTCAAAAACCATCATAAAAACAGCGTTTATTTGATATTTAAGGGCAAAGTGGACTAAATTTCATGTTTTATTCCTTAAAAACTGTGGTTTTTGACGACGAGGGACCCAAAAAATTACCTTAAAAACTTCTATTGATCCTAAAATTCGTGTTATTAGCCCTAAAAAGCGTGATTTAGGTCTAAGAGGGTCTTAGAATTAGCCCCAAAAACTGTAGAATGGAAATCGAAGAATGCCCTCTTTTATTGATTTTTTGCTAACTTACCTACTTTTGAGTCCAAAAAGTCGAAAAAAGAAAAAAATGAGAAAACTTTGTATTCAAATAAGCCCGTCGGGCTTGTTTTTTCCCTTCTTCCATGGGGGGACGTGGGCGGACTGGATTCGGGACGTTTTCACAGGCGTAAACAACATTAAAATACAAACAAATAAGCGAATTTATCGATGACAAAAGCCCAAGGATTTATTTAAGATTACAAAAGAAAAACAAAAATTTCGGAGGGGCCCCCATCTTTGACGTTTTTCGAGTAGTGGCCAACCTGAGATATGGCAACACTGGCCAAAAAAGGCTCGTAAATTATTTTATCCTTTTTTATTGCTTTTAAAATCGAGGTCAAAATGGGAAATGTCTGCAAAAGGAAAAAAGGTGGGGAGGAAAACGAGAAAGCGGCAGATTGTCAGGAGAGACAATTAGAAAATGGATTTAAAATTCGTTAACCCCTCATTTTAAATCCTTTAGGCTATAGGGTGAGGTTAAAACCCATAAAAACGCACCTAGGTGCGGTAAAACCCCATAACACGCACCTAGGTGTGGTAAAACCACATAAAACGCACCTAGGTGCGGTAAAATTCCATAAAACGCACCTAGGTGCGGTAAAACCACGTAAAACGCACCTAGGTGCGGTAAAACTCCATAAAACGCACCTAGGTGCGGTAAAACTCCATAAAACGCACCTAGGTGCGGTAAAACTCCATAAAACGCACCTGGGTGCGGTAAAAACGTTTAAAAACGCACCTAGGTGCTGTAAAAGCAGATAAAACCTTGTAAAAACCGTGTTTCTGGCATTAAAAACAGGTTTTTGGGGCTCAAAAAACGTCATTTTTTGTGGATTTTACTGCTCAAAACACGAATCGGATAGCGATTTCTGGCTTTAACATCCCATAAAACCACAAAAATGACATCAAATTCGTGTTATCGGCCCTAAAAACCGTTTTTGTGGAATTCAAATTAGGTCTTTAGGGCTCTGAATACTATCAGAAGTCGTGTTTGTGACCTAAAAACGTAATTTTTTCTAAAAATATCGTTTATCGGAACTTCCAGGATTGAAAAACGATAAAAGGAAAAATCCTAATTTCGGCTAATACCAGTGGCCTACTTAGGGTCGAATATAGAACAACCTTTTACCCACGGAAATGCACAAAAAGGCAGAAAAAGTCGAAATGCCCTCAAAATCCGGAAAAATCCTTTCCAGTCATTTTCGTTGACCGAATTCCAGTTCTCATTTTACAACGAGCGATCCCTTCAAGGTCGCCCACTACGGGCGAGCCTTTCGAGAATCCCTCCGCCTTTTCAAGGTTAACACTTTTTTAACATTTACAATCATAAAACACGAGAAGAAAAGTTGAAAATCGATACAGGGGTGGCTTCAAAAACGGCCAGTTTTACAAGTTCTGAAATCAAAATCGAGATAAAATCCTCTCTTTCTCCTAGGAATAAAAAAATCCAAGGTCGAGGAAGTGGACTATCGCAAATTCTCGACCTTGTCCACTTCACGGAGTATTCAAGTTCTGCCCAAATAGGAAGAAAGACAAAATAATACAAAAAACAAACTTGAATCATCAAAGTAGATAAATCAACAACAAAAAAACTTCTCAAAAAGACGTTTTTTAGCCAAAAAACTTCTCAAAAAGACGTTTTGGTGCCAAAAAAAAAAAACTTCTCAAAAAGACGTTTTTTGTCCAAAAAAACTTCTCAAAAAGACGTTTTTTGTCCAAAAAAAACTTCTCAAAAAGACGTTTTTTGTCCAAAAAAACTTCTCAAAAAGACGTTTTTTGTCCAAAAAACTTCTCGAAAAGACGTTTTTGTGCCCCAAAACCCCAAAGCCACCACTGAGCCTACAACCTCGATTTCAAGTCGATTTGAACTTGAAAAGTTGAAACCCTTAAAAAAGTGAAAACTCCCACCCCGTCCTACTTTCACTCATCTAGTTCCAACCCCCTCTCTTTACGTCGATATTTCCATCCTTTTGTTTCAATTAAAACTTAAAATTAATCAAAAGTTTAATAAATTCTTTAAAATTGCCTTAAAAGAAAGAATTAACAAAATGACCTAAAATTCGTGTTCAAAACCCTAAAAAACGAGACCTTTATTCTTCCCATAAACTGACCTTGAATTCGTGTTTAAAGCCCTAAAAACGCATAATTAAGGTCAATCAAGGTAAAATTCGATCCCTCAAAAACTGACCTTGAATTCGTGTTTCCATCCCTAAAAACTTAGGGCTTTGAGAAATGAAAAAAATACGAAAATGAGGTTTTTTTTGGCTTTTTTTGGTACTTACATGGGTGATGTGATGTCCCATCTCCTCCGGTAAAGCGGCTTCGTTGCCGGACTGTTCTGGTCTGTTGGCGATCGGAATCGTGAGGCCGTTACAGAAACACAGCTCACAAAAAACTCCACTTTTTATATAAAATTAACGAAAAAAAGAAAATATAATTTGAAAAGTTTATTTAAAAAATGTGAGGCTATCGCGTTGATTTTTTTTTGGGTGAAAAAAAAATTTCGACGTCGAAAACCACGATAAAAAACTTTTTCTTTTTCTTGTTTGTAATATCCAGGAGGCGATGATGAGACGTAGACCGAGATCGGGCCGCGACTGAGTTGATGCCGGCTCTGGGTTCTCTATCATCTGGTTTCCGAGGAATGGGTCGATGCGAGGGGGGGATGATGGGGGAGGGTGGAGGTCGGGGGGGAATTTCGAGCTCGACGATTGGCTCTGAGGTAACCAAAGGCGAAATTGCATCAGCTGACTCGGGCCCGCTTGGCAACACGCTCTCGCATTATAAACGGACCCTATTGACGGATCTTTAATTTTTCCCCTTTATTTCATACAAAACCGATTCAACACTAAAATCGGCGATGACTCAAATATCATAGGTTGGATTCATGTAGGCTCCGAAATCATCGACGTGGTTTTTAGGGCCTAATTTTCCAGTTTTCTGGGGCTTAAAACTAACTCCTAACTTGGCTTTACTAGACCTTTTTTTCCCTCTAAATTGATTTTGAAATCAAAAACACATTCTTTAGGGCTCAAAATACGAATTCAAAACACTGATTCATAATTGATTTTTTGAGGCTCTCTATGCCAACTATTATAGGGTTTGATGGAACCTTTTTGATACCTAAATTAGTTTCTGAAGACATGAAAAACGCTGATTTTTTCATTTCATTTTTTCACCATAAACAAGGTTTTTAGGGCTCTGAACACGGTTTTTAGGACTCTGAACGCTGTTTTTGGAGCTCTAAACACAGTTTTTAGGGCTTTGAATACTGTTTTTGGGGCTATAAACACGGTTTCAAGAGCTCTAAAGACGGTTTTTACGGCTCTGAATACTGTTTTTAAGGCTCAGAACACTGTTTTTAGTGCTTTGAACACGGTTTAAACGACTCGAAACGCTGTTTTTAGGTCTCTAAACACGGTTTTTAGGGCTCTAAACACAGTGTATAGAGCTTTTTTGCCCTAAAAACAGTTTTTAGGGCTCTGAATACGGTTTTTAGGGCTCTGAACACGGTTTTTAGGACTCTGGACGCTGTTTTTAGGGCTCTAAACAAAGTTTTTAGGGCTCTGAATACTGTTTTTGGGGCTATAAACACGGTTTCAAGGGCTCTAAAGACGGTTTTTACGGCTCTGAATACTGTTTTTAGGGCTCAGAACACTGTTTTTAGTGCTTTGAACACGGTTTATACGACTCGAAACGCTGTTTTTAGGGCTCTAAACACAGTGTATAGAGCTTTTTTTGCCCTAAAAACAGTTTTTTGGGCTCTGAATACGGTTTTTAGTGATCTGAACACGGTTTTTAGGGCTCTGAACACGGTTTTTAGGACTCTGAACGCTGTTTTTGGAGCTCTAAACACAGTTTTTAGGGCTCTGAATACGGTTTTTGGGGCTATAAACACGGTTTCAAGGGCTCTAAAGACGGTTTTTACGGCTCTGAATACTGTTTTTAGGGCTCAGAACACTGTTTTTAGTGCTTTGAACACGGTTTATACGACTCGAAACGCTGTTTTTAGGGCTCTAAACACGGTTTTTAGGGCTCTAAACACAGTGTATAGAGCTTTTTTGCCCTAAAAACAGTTTTTTGGGCTCTGAATACGGTTTTTAATGATCTGAACACGGTTTTTAGGACTCTGAACGCTGTTTTTGGAGCTCTAAACACAGTTTTTAGGGCTCTGAATACTGTTTTTGGGGCTATAAACACGGTTTCAAGGGCTCGAAAGACGGTTTTTACGGCTCTGAATACTGTTTTAAGGGCTCTGAACACGGTTTTTAGGACTCTGAACGCTGTTTTTAGGGCTCTGAACACTGTTTTTAGGGCTTTGAACACGGTTTGTAGGACTCGAAACGCTGTTTTTAGGGCTATAAACACGGTTTTTAGGGCACTGAATTCGGTTTTTAGGGATCTGAACACTGTTTTGTTGCTTTGAACGCTGTTTTTAGGGCTCTAAACACGGTTTTTAGGGCTCTGAACACGGTTTGAGGACTCTGAACACCGTTTATAGGGCTCTAAACACGATTTTTAGGGCTCTGAACATGGTTTTTAGGACTGTGAACGCTGTTTTTAGGGCTCTAAATACGGTTTTTGGGCTATATACACGGTTTGTAGGGCTCTAAATACGGTTTTAGGGCTATATACACGGTTTTTAGGGCACAGACTGGTGGAAAAACCAATTCTAGGATAATTTTTTTAAATGATTTGTGGTTTTTACGGATCTAAGCTTGGTTTTTATGGCTCTGGGTGTTTTTAAGGATCCACATGCGGTTTTTAGGAATCTAAACTAGGTTTATTGAGCTCCAAACAGGGTTTTTAGGGCCCTAAATCTGTTATTAAGGCTCCAAACTAGCTGTACGTATTTTTATGTAATTACGTCATCATGATATTTTACTGGACTGCTAAAAACACGAATTTTAGGTCAATTTTTATTTTTATTGCAAAAAATTTTAAATTAATAATTTTAAAAAAAAACTTACCCTATACCTGTGTTCGGACGTCCTCCTTAGAATATAATGACAATATTTTAGTTTTTCCATTTTCCTCGCTTTTCCACTTTGGACCATTAAAATTTCACGTCACAAACTTCCCAAAAAGTCCGTAAACTCGACTGTCCCTTTTTATATAGAGGACCGAAAAGTTGGCATGGAGTAGGGGGTGATAGCTGACAAAATTTCCAGTTCAGAGTTCGACCTCATGTTTTTCCTGGAACAAAAATCTCCCTTATCGAACCCAAAATCTAGTAAATATTTACTTCCCCCATAAAATTCCAAATGTCATTTCGAATTATCGAAAAATCGGGTAGCCTCATTTTCCACGCTCACCATTGTCGCCTTTCTATGACGCATCGTGACGTCATCGATAACGTATCGAAAATTAGACAATTGAGGACAGATTATGGTGGCTCCCAGCTATAAAGAAAAAACTTGTTATTTAAATATGCATGATGTATCACACGCATGTCAGCAACCCCTCACCAAAGAAATGTAACAACAAACACTAATAATGCAATGTAGCATTCACTTTTCCACACGGTTACACCCTTAGAAATGGGGATACCGGTATAGTTTGCGGTTGTGGCAGGGGAATTTCCATCCTTTTCTTTATCTGGACGGTTGACGTAACTTATAACCAGAAATTAAGAATCTTGACAGGATTAATGGTTAGGAAGCTGTATTTTTCTTTCTTTTTGCTTTATATTATACCAATTAGCTGTTTTTCTAGGCGAAATGTTTTGTTTTCCACTATCATTTGTCAGATAACAATTTTTTTCTTCTCCATATCTTCGATTGAAGACAAAGGCGTTCTTTGTGTAGGAGGGACGAATTCTTGATGACCTTGGAGCACCATAAAAGAAAGCCCCAATCTTTTGCGATGCGGAAAAACGTCAGAAAAACAATCCCTGGGGTTAAAACGTTCTGAAAATATCGTTTAGGAATTGACTTCCTGTTGGCTCCAGACCAAAAAAGTGAAAACAACATGATTTTGCACATTCAAAATACAAATTTAGATATTAAATATTAATAAACGTGCTGCCTTGTTTGAAAATCTGGATAATTGGATTTTAAATATTTAAAGAGTCGTAAAAGGGGGTTGTTGGGAAGGGATCATAAGGAGTTTCTTGGTTGCGGACGATGACTTCCCTTTGGCATCTAATGAGGGAAACCTAATGGATCCTCAGTATCATCCTAATGAAAGGGGCCCAAAATCCGTGACAATCCCCTTCTCATTACTTATTCAAATCTAGTCCCTTATGAACATCCAAAGTCTAAATTGCCATCTTCATAGTAGAGCGAAATCGTCGGAAAAAATATTTTTTCCGATATGTCATGTTGGGTGTCAAATTTCTTGGAGTTGACTTTTTAAAGCGATTCGTGGTGTTTTTAGTTCGATAAGAAAATTCTGGATGCTAAAACCCTCGATTGTTAGGATCGAGGCTGAAAAACAACTTTCTTTGTATACTTACCTTCGGCTGTTCTCCCATGACAATTTTAATACGACTTAATTTAAAGACCCGACTCGAGCAAAAGAAGGTCGCAAGACCCTTATTTATGTTAAATCTACCTTGTTTTTTAAATGTGCATTTTTATTTTTTTCTCCCCAGAGAAAAGGGAGGTTAAATCCTCCATTTAAAAAGTTAAGGCCACCACGAACTTAAGATATCGTGATCTTCAACCTTCTGTAATTGTAACACCCTTGAAAAAGTCTTTACCATCTGTAGAGTTCGACCAAGAAGATTTGACCGGTCAAATCGAAAGTTCATCGTGAAATCGAAAAGCTTGAAATAGGTATAGGATCATGTTTTTTTCAGCGTGCAACCTCGATTTCCTTTAATTAAGAAGGCAGTGGATTTATTTACTTGTGGAAAGTTCAAAGGTTCAAAACGGTTCTTCGACATTTTAAGCCCGGAGTCCTCCTTCTCCTATAAAAATCGTTTTATTTTATGTTTTTCCATTCGAAATGGACAAAAGAATACTCTTTTTCTTCTTATTTTTATTTTTTATTCGATTTGCCCTTGGCGACGACGTGTCTGCCAATTCTGTGCTCTCGTTTTAGACGGGCGATGACTCAGAAATTCACCTGTGACAAAATTACGCAACTCTTGGCTAAAAAAGAATAATAAAGTCATTTTCAATTAACATATTTTCAAATTACAAAGGTACCGAAAATGTCAAAAACAGAATAGAACTTAGAGGATGATATAAACCCACCTATACGCTGTAAAATCTGATTTAAAGGCATTAAGGTTCGGCAAAAGGTGATATATTCGTACCTAAGTGCTGTAAAGGGAGATAATAACGCACCTAGGGAGATATAAACACACCTAGGTGCTGTAAAAAACGATATAAACGCACCTAGATTCTGGAAAGGCGGTAAAAACGCACCAAGGTTATGTTAGAGGCGGTAAAAACGCACCAAGGTTATGATAGAGGCTGTAAAAACGCACCTAGGTGCTGTAAAAAGCGATAAAAACGCACCTAGGGTCTGTAAAAGGCGGTAAAAACGCACCTAGGTGCTGTAAAAGTAGATAAAAACACACCTAGGTGAGGAAAAACGTAATATAAACGACGCACATTGATGCGGTAAAGGGAGATTTAACGCACCTAGGTGCGGTAAAAGTAGTTAAAAACGCACCTAGGTGCGGTAAAAGTAGTTAAAACCGCACCTAGGCGCTGTAAAAGTAGTTAAAAACTAACCTAGGTGCGGTAAAAGTAGTTAAAAACGCACCTAGGTGCGGTAAATGTAGTAAAAAACGCACCTAGGCGCGGTAAAAGTAGTTAAAAACGCACCCAGGTGCGGTAAAAGTAGTTAAAAACGCACCTATGTGCGGTAAAAGTAGTTAAAAACGCACCTAGGTGCGGTAAAAGTAGTTAAAAAACGCACCTAGGTGCGGTAAAAGTAGTTGAAAACGTACCTAGGTGCGGTAAAAGTAGTTAAAAACGTACCTAGGTGCGGTAAAAGTAGTTTAAAACGAACCTAGGTGCTGTAAAAGTAGTTAAAACCGCACCTAGGTGCTGTAAAAGTAGTTAAAAACTAACCTAGGTGCGGTAAAAGTAGTTAAAAACGCACCTAGGTGCGGTAAATGTAGTAAAAAACGCACCTAGGCGCGGTAAAAGTAGTTAAAAACGCACCCAGGCGCGGTAAAAGTAGTTAAAAACGCACCCTGGTGCGGTAAAAGTAGTTAAAAACTCACCTATGTGCGGTAAAAGTAGTTAAAAACGCACCTAGGTGCGGTAAAAGTAGTTAAAAACGCACCTAGGTGCGGTAAAAGTAGTTAAAAACGTACCTAGGTGCGGTAAAAGTAGTTAAAAACGCACCTAGGTGCGGTAAAAGTAGTTAAAAAACGCACCTAGGTGCGGTAAAAGTAGTTAAAAACGCACCTAGGTGCGGTAAAAGTAGTTAAAAACGAACCTAGGTGCGGTGAAAGTAGTTAAAAACGAACCTAGGTGCGGTGAAAGTAGTTAAAAACGCACCTAGGTGCGGTAAAAGTAGTTAAAAACGCACCTAGGTGCGGTAAAAGCGGACAAAAACGCACCTAGGTGCGGTAAAAACGGACAAAAACGCACCTAGGTGCGGTAAAAGTGGACAAAAACGCACCTAGGTGCGGTAAAAGCTGATAAAAACGCACCTATGTGCGGTAACATAGCATAAAAACGCACCCTTGTAGGGTAAAAGCGCATAAAAACGCACCTAGGTGCTTTAAAACGCACTTAGGTGCCGTAAAAGCAAATAAAAGCGCACCTAGGTGCTGTAGAGTATGATTTAAGCCACTTTCTTGAGGATAACAGCCTTCTTAGGGTTGATTAATACATCGCCCCTAGGTTCTCTAAATGTATCAGCAGGAGCTCATCGATCACCTAACCATCCGTAGTTGTTAATCCCTTTAAAAAAATGGAATTTCCCATCTCCTGAGTCCCAGACGCTTCTCAGCGTGTGGTGAACACTTGAAGGGTATGAAAATAGGTCGGCGGGTGGTCCAGGGCCCAGCACTCCTCCCCTCCCCTCCACCTCCCCCCAACCTTTCAACCCCAACATCAAACCGTCAAATTCAGGTATTACTCACCCTTCATATGCGTCATGTCACATTAAAACCCTCTTCAGATTCTTTTCACTACATAATAACGCCCCTGTTTCATTTAGAAGGGGGGGGGGATCTAATAACGTCTTAAAGAGAAATAAGAAGCTCGACCAGCTGTCTGCAATAAATTCGACCCCCAAATTTTTTTCCGTACATATGCCTTTTCACATGTTCATGTTTAAAAGAAAAGAAAATCTTGAGGAGCTAAAAAAATTTTTTTTTTTCACAAGAAGCGATATAAGAAAATAAATTGAATATGGCTTCCCCTTGATAGGGTAGGATGAAGGGATAAAAGCCCTTACAAATTGGAACCGTTCTCCTGTGAAAAAATATTAGGTTATTCCAGTATTGTTACAACAATAAAAAATTTTAACTTTTATTTTTGCTTCTTTTGACAAATTTTCACGTGGGGGAGGGTAGAGGAGAGTGGGGGGAGGTTTGGAGAAGGTTGGGGGAGGTTGTGGATGTGAGGAGGTGGTGGAGGGTAGTGGTTTCGCTTCACTAATTGCTGTAAAGAACCGCTTTTGGATGCAAACCAGTTATTACTTCTAGATGCGGTATGAACTTTCATTTCGTACAAAAAATTTTTTTTTTAGGCATTTCCCACTCGTACCGTTCGAGACATGACGGGATGACAGATGCCGCTCCTTTTCCTAGTGGAAGCAATCCAATTTAGGGATCGTGAGGGGGGAAAGGAGCCGTCACATCCACCCGCAAATTACAAGTAATCCTGTCAGTTCCTTTTTTTTCTCTCTCTTTCCCTTCTTCCGTTTCTCGTGGTCTTCGGAGACATATTGCGAACACCAAGACGTGTCGAATCCAAACATCCGCCCTCTTCAGGACAACAAATACACTCCATCATGCCTACTATATAGAAGTTCTATGGCTGGTATCTGAATGCTACTGAATTCTGTTGATGTGAAACCCATCTAGGTGCTGTAAACGTGATCATAAACCAATCTTGGTAATAGTCATCTTTACCCCACTTAGGTCTGCAGGCAGTTTACAGCATCAAGGAGGAGTTTACAGCAGTTGATGGCTCAAACTAGGTTGAAAATCGTCTGGAGGGTCTAGAAAGTCAAAAAATGGGTGAACGTAAGCTCCAATCCAAATATGACTTTCATGTTTTTAGGTTATTTTCAATGGGAGGGTAAAGAGAAAAAAAATCGAAAGTGTCAACGACCCCCAGTCGATTCCACTCGAAATCCGCCTTGACCTCCTAAAGGAACAGTTCGCGCCGGGAGAGTCCTTGAGATCGCATACAATCAGATAAAATTCTCCGTAGTTTTCAAAACTATTTATTTTTTTTCTCCTTTTTCATGTTAGGAATCACCTAGACGAAACACTTGTTCAAACAGTTTCGAAATTGCAAAAAAATTTCGAGTACGACAAAAGGATTGTCTGGATTGGAATGCGACTTTTACTGCATCTGTGTAGAGTAAAGAAGGCTTTACAGCATACGGTTGGGATAAAGGGTACTTTACAGCATCCAAGTGGGATAAAGGGTACTTTACAGCACCCAGGTGGGATAAAGGATACTTTTACAGCATCCTAGTGGGATAAAGGATACTTTACAGCACCCCGGTGGGATAAAGGGTACTTTACAGCATCCTGGAGGGGTAAGGGATACTTTACAGCACCCAGGTGGGATAAAGGATACTATACAGCACCCAGGTGGGATAAAGGATACTTTACAGCATCCTGGAGGGATAAAGGATACTTTACAGCATCCTGGAGGGATAAGGGATACTATACAGCACCCAGGTGGGATAAAGGATACTTTACAGCATCTGGAGGGATAAGGGATACTTTACAGCACCCAGGTGGGATAAAAGATACTTTAAAGCAACCAGGTGGGATAAAGGATACTTTACAGCACCCAGGTGGGATAAAGGATACTTTAAAGCAACCAGGTGGGATAAAGGATACTTTAAAGCAACCAGGTGGAATAAAGGGTACTTTACAGCATACCAGGTCTGATGAAGGGTACTTTTACAGCATCCAGGTGGGATAAAGGATACTTTAAAGTATCCAGTTGGAATAAAGGACACTTTACAGCACCCAGGTGGGATAAAGGGTACTTTACAGCACCCAGGTGGGATAAAGGATACTTTAAAGCAACCAGGTGGGATAAAGGATACTTTACAGCAACCAGGTGCGATAAAGGATATTTTTACAGCATCCAGGTGGGATAAAGGATATTTTACAGTATCCAGTTGGAATAAAGGATACTTTACAGCACCCAGGTGGGATAAAGGATACTTTACAGCACCCAGGTGGGATAAAGGATACTTTACAGCATCCAGGTGGGATAAAGGATACTTTACAGCATCCAGGTGGGATAAAGGATACTTTACAGCATCCTGGTGGGATAAAGGGTACTTTACAGTATCTAGTTGGGATAAAGGGTACTTTACAGCATACAGGTCTGATGAAGGGTACTTTACAGCATCCAGGTTGGGATAAAGGATACTTTACAGCACCCAGGTAGGATAAAGGATACTTTACAGCACCCAGGTGTGATAAAGGATACTTTACAGCATCCTGGTGGTATAAAGGGTACTTTAAAGCATCCAGGTGGGATAAAGGATACTTTACAGCACCCAGGTGGGATAAAGGATACTTTACAGCACCCAGGTGGGATAAAGGATACTTTACAGCATCCTGGTGGTATAAAGGGTACTTTAAAGCATCCAGGTGGGATAAAGGATACTTTACAGCACCCAGGTGGGATAAAGGATACTTTACAGCACCCAGGTGGGATAAAGGATACTTTACAGCATCCATGGTGGGATAAAGGATACTTTACAGCACCCAGGTGGGATAAAGGATACTTTACAGCACCCAGGTGGGATAAAGGATACTTTACAGCACCCTGGTGGGATAAAGGATACTTTACAGTATCCTGGTGGCATAAAGGGAACTTTACAGCATCCAGGTAGGATCTAGGCCTCCACCCCGCCAGGTAAAACCCGTTGTAAGTTCAACTTTTCAAATCGCCTACTTTTTTCCTGCTTACAGGAAGTTTTTGTTAAAAAAAGCGACTTCTCGTTGGTAGAATCCATGACTAAATCGCTGAATCCGTGACTTATATATCGTGTCGATTGAATCCAAGGCTTTTTTTACCTTGTTAACATATAACGTGAACAGTGAAAAAAAGGAGTCAAGTACGCGCTTTTTGTTAGTTTAGAAACCGGAAAAAACCATCAAAAGCCTTTTTTTCGACCTCCTTAAACACTTCAAAAACGTCGATCGGAATGTTTTCGTTTTAAAAATGTGAATTATTTAACAATTTTTTGACTTCGTGTTTGGTGTTTCGAGATAGGATTATGATTTCTTAACAAAAAAAAGCAGCCTGGGGCGGTTTTCGAGCGACAATGGAGAAGGTAAAAAGAGATCGAGGGTTTCATTACGTCTCCTTATAAAAGAGAAATGATTTCGTTTTTTATGATGCGATGGGGTGGGAGAAGAATGAAGATTTGGGGGATGATTATTAAACGCCCTTTCCCACACTTATGACGTCATCAAGTACTATTAATTTTTCACCCCAATTTATTTACAACAATTTACAAAGCTAAAACAGAAAAGAAAGCCAATTATAAACCTTTTCTGTCTTCCACCCTCAAAACTTCAAAGAGCGAAAAAGCGACCGACCTCAAGAGCCCACTTCAATTCTCAAAAGTTCATCTTTAAGAAAACAATTTTTTAATTTTTAAAAAATTCATGATTTTTTTGTTATTTACGAGTTGGCATTCTCCAGTTGGGCCTTGGGCGAGCGTACGTGGGGCTAATTATAAATCGCTCTCTCCACAAAACAATCGATTCAAACAGTGTCTTAAAACTACCAAGATGATAATTTGAAAAACCGTTTTAAGAGTGAAAAGAAAGGTTTTCGTCCCTCTTTTTCCATCTTGATTAATAAGTCCATGCATGGAGAGGTGCCATTATGTCTAGAAGAGTCTTCATGACTGTGGTTAAATGCAAATCGAGCAAAAAAACCGGTCTTCCCATCTCTAAAGCATAAAAAAACCATTTTGCGTTACATAGATTACAGAAGTGTTGTTTGATTTTAGCCCCATTTTGGCGGCTTTCCGTAGGAGAGGGGCTATTGAGGTGGTCCTCAAGGAGGCGAAAGTCATTTTCGTGATCAGGATGTTCTGGGGATCACGAAGATGCTTCCTCATATGCAGAAACCAATCTTCCTCCACTGGAAAGCGATTTTTAAACACTTTTCAATCTCAGGGACTCTCCTTCGATTTGATTTATGCTCTCATTGTATTCAAATGCGTTCCATCTTTAATCATCATTAGAAGCGAACAATGCGATCAGTCGATTTATTAAAAAACGAAACGTTCTTCATAAAAATCCTTCCAAGGGCCACCTGTTAACGGAAATTCGAGGGGAAATAAACATTAAAAAGGCCGGAAAGATAAATTAAAATATTTCCATTCTTGGCAAACAGAAAATGTTCCCGTCGCGCTAGGACTTAGCAGACCGTGGACCGATCTTGAGATAAACTTTTTTCGTTTACTTATCTTTTTTATTTTCTCTTTATGCTGTTATGACCTAATTTTTATGCATCGCTTAATGCTCACCCTTAACATGTGGACACGAAAAATTATTGCGTAAGAATTCAAATAGGAATTGAGTATCTAAGTTTCAAGATTTAGGAATTCTGGCGTGACTTTGACGACGATATTATAGGGTTATAGCTTAAAAGCAAAAGGTAAAGGGTAATGTAATGGCACCTAGGTGCAATAAAGGGTAGTTTACGGCACCTACGTGCGGAAAAAGGGTATTTTATGGCACCTAGGAACGGTAAAAGGGTGGTTTGCCGCACCTTTTGGGGCACCTAGGAGAGGTAAATTACCCTTTTGGGCACCTAGGTGAGGTAAACTACTTTTTTAAGGCACATAGGTGAGGTAAACTACCTTTTTAAGGCACATAGGTGCGGTAAACTACCTTTTTAAGGCACCTAGGTGCGGTAAACTACCTTTTTAAGGCACCTAGGTGCGGAAAAATACCTTTTTGGGTACCTAGTCAAGCTACTTTTTGGGCACACAGGAGCGGTAAACTACCCTTTTGGGCACCTAGGTGGGTAAAAATACCTTTGGGGGCACCTAGGAGCGGTAAAAATACATTTGGGGGCACCTAGGTGAGGCAAACTACCTGTTTTGGGCAAGAGACTGCGGTAAACTACCCAGCTAATTTCATGGTGGTATTCGTTGAGTTTGTCTCCTCTGCGTATTTTAATTAGCGGATAGGTCAGTTGCCAGGATATCGCATGCCCCTCATCATCATTTGTTGTAATTGTGGGCGTGGATTTCCCAGATAAAGGCCCTTGCCCTCCTTCCAACGGGTCAAAAGTCCAAAATGCGTTTTTATTTCAGTTTTTGGTCGAGTAGGTGACACCTGAAGAACACGTGACGGATCGCTCATTGTTCCACGATCATTACCCTTAATCACGCTTTATTGCCCGAAACCATTGTCTCGAAAGGATAACATCACAATTTTCATCTCATTCGAGTCGAAGGGAAAGGACGCAATTAAGTTCGAACCAGAAAAACGCAATCGCCCCTCAAATTCCAAGAAAGAACCTCAACGAGAGCAAAAACCAAATTCCCTCTTTTTCAAACAAAAGCCACAGATTTTTAGAACAATGCTATAATCTCAATTTGAAGCTGAAGTTACCGAATGGGGCTCAAAGTCCACCCTTTTACGCATTTACCGCACCTAAATTACCCTTTACAGCACCTAGATGCCACTAGGTTACAATTTACAGCATCTAGGTGCCACAAACTACCCCTTTACCGCACCTAGATGTCAGAAACTACACTTTTACCGAACTTCGCTGTAAAAAACAACACTTTTACCGCAACAGGGTGCCGTAAAATACCCATTTACCTCACCTGGGTGCCGTAAAATACCCATTTACCGCACCTGGGTGCCGTAAATCACCCATTTACCGCACCTGGGTGCCTAAAAAAGTAGTTTACCGCACCTAGGTGCCTAAAAAAAGTAGTTTACCCACCTAGGTGCCTAAAAAGTAGTTTACCGCTCCTGGTGGCCACAAATTAGTTTGACTAGGTGCCCAAAAAGGTAGTTTACGGTACCTAGGGACCTGTGGGGGGGGGGTGTACGCTCCTGGGTGCCCAAAATAGTAGTTTGACTAGGTGTCCTAAAAGGTAGTTTGCCGCACCTATGTGCCTAAAAAGGTAGTTTGCCGCACCTAGATGCCTAAAAAGGTAGTTTGCCGCACCTTGGTGCCTAAAAAGTAGTTTGACTAGGTGCCCAAAAATGTAGTTTGCCGCACCTTGGTGCCTAAAAAGTAGTTTGACTAGGTGCCCAAAAATGTATTTTGCCGCACCTATGTGCCTAAAAGGGTAGTTTGCCGCACCTAGGTGCCTAAAAGGGTAGTTTGCCGCACCTAGGTGCCTAAAAGGGTAGTTTGCCGCACCTAGGTGCCTAAAAGGGTAGTTTGCCGCACCTAGGTGCCTAAAAGGGTAGTTTGCCACACCTAGGTGCCTAAAAGGGTAGTTTGCCGCACCTAGGTGCCTAAAAGGGTAGTTTGCCACACCTAGGTGCCTAAAAGGGTAGTTTGCCGCACCTAGGTGCCTAAAAGGGTAGTTTGCCGCACCTAGGTGCCTAAAAGGGTAGTTTGCCGCACCTAGGTGCCTAAAAAGGGCAGTTTACCGCACCTAGGTGCCTAAAAGGGTAGTTTACCGCACCTAGGTGCCTAAAAGGGCAGTTTACCGCACCTAGGTGCCTAAAAGGGTAGTTTACCGCACCTAGGTGCCTAAAAGGGTAGTTTACCGCACCTGGGTGCCTAAAAGGGTAGTTTACCGCACCTGGGTGCCTAAAAGGGTAGTTTACCGCACCTGGGTGCCTAAAAGGGTAGTTTACCGCACCTGGGTGCCTAAAAGGGTAGTTTACCGCACCTGGGTGCCTAAAAGGGTAGTTTACCGCACCTAGGTGCCTAAAAGGGTAGTTTACAGCACCTGGGTGCCCAAAAGGGTAGTTTACAGCACCTGGGTGCCCAAAAGGGTAGTTTACAGCACCTGGGTGCCCAAAAGGGTAGTTTACAGCACCTGGGTGCCCAAAAAGTAGTTTGACTGGTGCCCAATAAGGTAGTTTACCGCACTTAGGTGGCCCAAAAGGGTAGTTTACCACCTAATTTAAGGCACCTAATTTATGAGTCAATCTACGACAACTAGGTGGGGTGATGGGTATTTTTTGACACCCATAGCCCTGATAGGCACTTCAAATCTTTTTTCATCAAATTTTCGTCGATTCCTGAACGTTATCAAGTTTGCAGGAGTGAGAGGCATAAAAAAAATCGGTTTTTGGGTAATGCTCGACGAGATTACGACTTTTCCTCCCGCTGTCAGTTTCTCGAGTGACGAAACGTGGTCGAGGGGTCGCTGAACCGAGCCGAGGGCATTTTAAGATTTTGTGCAAATCCATTCAAGGCTCCCCCTCCCTTTAAAAAGGCCTCTTCCCCACCATGGCAACTCTTTCTCAATTTATTTCCCATTTCCCACTCAGTCCAAGGACGATTTTCAACGATCGCCTAAATTTCCGAACGTTTTCTGAATCGGGGCGACGATTTCTCATGAAATAACCTCCCCCTTTAATCAGTGATTCCTCACGGTTAGTAAAGCATCCTAGGGAACCATGGGGTGGGGGATTTAAAGTACATTTGCACTTAAATGTTTATTTGCGAAGCCGCTTCTCTGACAAAAGGGAACGGATGTCATAACGGACTTTCATTATGAAGAGGAGAGTGGAAAGGATGAGGGAGCTCAAGTTTACGAGGTCTTAGCGTCACATTAGGCCCTTCCTGAGGGGTGAAGGGGGGTGGGGGGGGGGCAGTAAAAAGTTAGTGCTCCCCGACCAATGGGAAAGTCGATCCACGTGGGGTGTCACAAAAGCCACCCCTCTTTCCATACACGTGGCCACCTGGGCCCGGAGCCACCTCCGGAATTTATCGCCCGGAAAGATCCCACGAAAAGTGATTGACTTTAGAAATCTCAGAGGGAAAAAAATTGACAGTTTCCATAGCAACGGCAAAAGTAACCTCTAAGAATTTCTGACAAAAAGACAATCGACTACTTTAAGGTTTTAAATCGACAATTTCCCTAGGCCCGCATCCTGGACCATTTCAGAATATGATTTTTTTGTTGTTCTATTGAGGTAAATTTTTTATTTGTCAAAATCAATGGGAAAATGCAAGGAAAACGTTTACAGGAAGACTCAGGAAGGTTATAAAAAGGGTTATGGGAGCTGGAAGGTTATAGGTTGTGGACATTTTAGGACCGATTAGTTTTTGATGGTCCAGGAAGGTTATAAATGACGGCTATACCTTTCACAGTGCCCCCCCCCCTTTTAACACAAATGAAACCCCCCCCCCCCCCTCCAAATGTTCTGAAACTTTGGGGTTTTTGAAGGAAAATTGGGTTTTAAAATGTTGATTTTGAGGTTTTTGACAAAAGAAATTGCACTTAAAACGTTGATTTTGAAGTTTTTGTACGAAAATTAGGCTTTACAAATGTTGATTTTGAGGTTTTTCGACGAAAATTGGGCTTTACAAATGTTGATTTTGAGGTTTTTGGACGAAAATTGGGCTCTACTAATGTTGATTTTGAGGGTTTTGACGAAAAAAGGCTCTCAAAACTTTGATTTTGATGTTTTTGGATGAAAATTGGTCTTCGAAAATGTTGATTTTGAAGTTTTTGGACGAAAATTAGGCTTTACAAATGTTGATTTTGAGGTTTTTGGACGAAAATTGGGCTCTACTAATGTTGATTTTGAGGTTTTTGACGAAAAAAGGCTCTCAAAACTTTGATTTTGATGTTTTTGGATGAAAATTGGTCTTCGAAAATGTTGATTTTGAAGTTTTTGGACGAAAATTAGGCTTAACAAATGTTGATTTTGAGGTTTTTGCACGAAAATTGGGCTCTACTAATGTTGATATTGAGGTTTTGTCGAAAATTTGGCTCTTAAAATGTTGATTTTGAGATTTTTGACAAAAAAAAGGCTCTCAAAACTTTGATTTTGAGGTTTTTGGATGAAAATTGGTCTTCACAAATGTTGATTTTGAGGTTTTTGGTTGAAAATTGGTCTTCACAAATGTTGATTTTGAAGTTTTTGTACGAAAATTAGGCTTTACAAATGTTGATTTTGAGGTTTTTCGACGAAAATTGGCTTCATACAATGTGATTTCGAGGTTTTTGACGCAAATTAGGCTCTACAAATGTTGAAGATGAGGTGTTTTGACTGTGAGGCTCGCATACTGTGATTTCGAGGTTTTTGGACGAAAATTCGTCTACGAAAATGTTGAAGATGAAGATTTTGACGAAAATTAGGCTTTACAAATGTTGATTTTGAGATTTGAACGTAAAATTAATGGCTATCATAAATGTTGATTCGAGTTTTTTGTGCACCAAATGATGGCCTTACAATGTTGATTGATGAGTTTTCGACGAACACTTTGTGTGCTTCATAAATGTGATTTCGAGTGTTTTTTCACGCACAATTAGTGCTTTTAAACACAAAAAATGTTGACGATGAGGTTTTGACGAAACTTTTGAGACTCATAATGTTGATTTCGAGGTTTTTTCACCACAAATTGAGGCTTTAGAAATGTTTTGAAGATGAGGTTTTGACGAACATTTCGCGATCATAATGTTGATTTCGAGGTTTTTTCACCAGAGGCATCACAAATGTCGATTTCGAGAGGTTTTTTTCACCAATGAATTCGCGTTTACACAAATGTTGATAGATGAGGTTTTTGTGTCACGAAGGGAATTTGGCTTCATAATGTTGATTTTGAGGTATTTTGACGAATTAGGCTTCAAAAATGTAGGTTTCAGGTGGCTTTCACAAATTACGGCTTTACAAATGTTGATATGGGTTTTCGACGAAATTTTGGCTCACAAATGTTGATTTCGAGTTTTGTTTTTTCACCAAATCGGCTTTAAAAATGTTGAAGATGAGGTTTTTGACGAAAATTCTGCTTTTTAAGATGTCGATGAAGATGTTGAACGAAAGTAGACTTCATACATGTGATTTCGAGGTTTTTTATTCACCAAAATTAGCTTTAACAATGTTGAAGATAGAGGTTTTTGACGAAAATTTGGCTTCATAAATGTTGATTTCGAGGTTTTTTCACAAAATTAGGACTTAAACAATGTGAAGATGAGGTTTGTCGACGAATATTTAGCTTCATAAATGTTGATTTCAGCGGTTTTTTCACCAAAATATCGGCTTTACAAATGTTGTATTTTGAGGTTTTTTACGATCTAGGATATCCACCACTTCCTACACACCTAATCCTAAATATGCGCATTTTTTTCGATTCGGGTAATTCTGATATATATAAGATAAGTCTGACCATTAAAAACATGGCCCTCGAGGAGTACATATTCATAAATTACTTCCGATAAGGCATAATAACAGCAGTCTGTACTACGTTGCAGATGCACCATTCCAAACAATGTATACTATCATTTTTGCATTTCTTAGGCTATCAATTTAAATAACTTACCGCCTAGCAATAACCATTATTTAAAAGCGATTTCACGAAGGAAATGAAGCTATGCGGTGTTGGCGAGACGGAGGTGGGCTTGGATACCTCTATATCGTGATCAGGGATCACACAAAATGGCACACGGATCTATTTCATGTTTTTTTATAAATTTGTTTAGATTGGTCGGGTTTTTTAGTTTTACAAGACTCTCAATGACGTCATTGAGGTTGCCACTTGAATGGTAGGTTTCTCAAGGTTGACGGAAGGGCGCGAATTTTGAAAAACGAATTTTTTTTGTGAAAAATTGTTTAGCGAGAATTTTGTTAATGTGAATAATGGAGGATGCCTGAATTAATCACCGTCCTAATTGCCTTTATACTCTGGGAGCTTCGTTAAGTCCGGCAAACCATTAATAATGGCTTAAATCACCGGAAAGGATTCGCCTCCGGAATATTTACGTTGTAAACCTTGGAGAAATTGTTTGCTTTGAGGTTTCCCTATATGGAAATTTACAATTGGGAAAACTATGTCGAGGAGCCACTTGGGGGGCGATTATCTGATGATGTTGCGACGTTTGATTCCGACACCGGAAACGATCGATCCTATTAATCGGACATGGGACTAAACACAACAAGCCATTTACTCCCCCGATACCCTCAAGGAGCTACAACAACAATTTGAATAAATATAAACACTAAACAGTCCTATCAATCGACGGTCAAATGTTCAATTTCCAAGTTACGTTCTTGTAAAACTAAAAATTCAAAATGTCCTTTAATAAGTAAAACTCGACTAGGTGACCCTTTTTTTTCTCTGTCCAATAATCTCTTTCTTTGTCTCCTAATCCCGTAATCTTTTATTTTCTTTGTCTCCTAATACCCTAAACTTTTATTCTATTTGTCTCCTAATCCAATAATCTTTTATGTAATTTATTGTCCCAAAACAGACTCAGTAATCCTCTAATTTGTGTATTTGCCTTTGTCTACGTAATCCCCTCAAACTTTATTCGTCATTTGTCTCCTAATCCACTAATCTTGAAATTATTGCTTAGTCAATCCCCTAATCTTTTGATTTCCTTGATCTCCTAATACCCTAAACTCTCTCTCTATGTCCCTAATCCTCATAATACGTTAATTTTCGTTGTGTCTCGTAATCCTATACATTCTTTGTATTTTCTTTGTCTCAATACCCTAACTCTTTATTTATTTTTGCTCCTAATCCCATAATGCTTTATTTTATTTGTCTCGAATCCCCTAATCTTTTGTAATTTCTTTGTCTCCTAATCCCACTTACACTCTTTTTATTCTATTGGTCTCCTAATCCCTATATCTTTTATTTTCATTTGGTCTCGTATCCCCTAATCTTATGTATTTACTTTGTCTCCTAATCCCCTAATCTTTAATTTACTTTGTATCTAATCCCCTAATCTTTATTTCCTTATCCCCTAATCTTAATTTCCTTTCTCCCCTAATCTTTAATTCCTTTATCCCCTATCTTAATTTCCTTTCTCCTCCTAATCTTTATTTCCTTTATCCCCTAATCTTTAATTTCACTTATCCCCTATCTAATCTTTAATTTCCTTTGGTCTCCTAATCCGCTAACATTAATTTCCTTTGTCTCCAAATTCTATAATCTTTAATTTCTTTATCCCCTAATCTTTACTATCCTTTATCCCCTATCGTAATCTCCTAATCCCTAATCTTAATTTCCTTTATCCGAATCTTTTTTCATTTATCCCCTAATCTGTAGGCTCCTATATCCCCTAAATCTTTACTTAGGTCTCCTATATCCCCTAATCGTTAATTTACTTGCTCCTAATCCCCTAATCTATTAATTTCCTATCATCCCCTAATCTTATATATTTCCTTCATCCCCTAATGTCGTTTAATTGCCTTTATCCCCTGAATCTTAATTTCCTTTATCCCCTATATCTTTTAATTCCTTTATCCCCTAAGCTTTAATTTCCTTTATCCCTACTCTTTAATTTCCTTTATCCCCCTAATCTTAATTCCTTTATCCCCTAATCTTTAATTTCCTTTATCCCCTAGTCATTAATATTTCCTTTAATCCCTAATCTTTAACTCTTCCTTATCCCTAATCTTTAATTTCCTTTATCCCCTAATCTTTAATTTCCTTTGATCCCTTAATCTTATATTTCCTTAATCCGCTATCTTTATTGTCCTGTATCCCTAATCTTAATCTTCCTTTATCCCCTAATCTTTAATTTCCTCCTTTATCCCATCAATCTTTAATTTCCTTTATCCCTAATCTTTAATTACCTTTATCCCGCTAATCTTTAATTTCCTTTATCCCATAATCTTTATTCCTTTATCCCCTAATCTAATATTTATTCTCTTGTCTCCTAATCTAAACATTCACTTTCATTTGTCCTCCAATCTATAATCTTTAATTTCCTTTACCATAATCCTTATTTTATTTGCTCCTAATCCCCTAATCTGTAATTTCTTTATCCCATAATCTTTAATTTCCTGTCCCCTAATCCCCTTTAATTTACTTGGTCTCCTAATCCGCTAATCTAATTACTTGTCTCCCTAATCCCCTAATTTTAATTTCCTTATCTCCATCTTTATTTCCCCTTATCTAACTAGTCTTTATTTCCTTTATCCCCTAATCTTAATTCCCTTATCCTAATCTAATCTTAATCTTGACACTTTATCCCTAATCGTAATTCCCTTTATCGTAATCTTTAATTTCCTTTATCCCTATCTTTAATTACTTTATCCCCTAATCTTTATTTCCTTATCCCTAATCTTAATTTCCTTATCAATCTTTATTTCACTTTAAGCCCCTAATCTTTAATTTCTCTTATCCCTAATCTTTAATTTCCTATTATACCCTCTAAATCTTTAATTTGCCTTTATCCCCCTAATCTTAATTCCTTTATTCCCCTAATCTTTATTTCGCTTTATACTAATCTATTAATTCCTTTATCCCCTCAATCTTAATTTCCTGTTATCCCCTCATCTTTAATTTCCTTTATCCCCTAATCTTTACATTTTCCTTTATACCCCTAATCTTTAATTCCCTTTATCCCCTAATCTTTAATTTCCTTTATCCCTAATCTTAATTCCTTTATCCCTAATCTTTAATATCCTTATATCCCCTAATCTGTTATTTCCGCTTATCCCCTAATCTTAATTTCCTTTATCCCTAATCTTTAATTCCTTCTATCCCCATAATCTTATATCTTCTTTAGTCCCTAATCTTAATTTCCTTATCCCTAATCTTTAATCCTTTATCCCCTAATCTTTAATTCCTTTATCCCCTAACTTTAATTACCTTTTATCACCTAATCTTTAATTCCTTATCCCTAATCTTTAATTTCCCTTTATCCCCTAATACTATTAATTCCTTTATCCCTAATCTTTAATATCCTTTATCCCTAATCTTTAATTTCCTTTATCCCAACCCCAAAAACCCCCACCCAACACCCCCAAACCATAATCTTAAATTTCCTTCATCCCATAATCTTTTATTTTATTTGTCTCCTAATCCCCAACTAATTTCCTTTATCCAAACAACCCCAACCCTTTATTTTCACTTGGTCTCCAATCCCCTAATCTGTAATTTACTTGGTCTCCTAACATCTCACCTATCTTTATTTCCTCTTATCCCTCATAATCTTTATATTTTGCTCTTATGCTCTCCTAATCCCCTATACTTTAATTTCCTTTATCCCTAACTTTACTTTCCCTTATCTAATCCCTAATTTAATTCGTTTATCCCCTATCTTTAATCCTTTACCACTAATCTTTAATTTCCTGTATCCCCGTAATCTTTAATTTCCTTATCCTAATCTTAATCAACAGTTATACCCCTAATCTTTAATTTCCTTATCCTGAATCTTAATCCTATATCCCCTATCTTTAGTTTCCCTTATCCCCTAATGCTTAATTTCCTGTATCCCCTAATCTTTAATATTCCTTTATCCCTAATCTTAATTTCCTTTATCCCCTAACTTAATTTCACCTTATCTAAAAAATCTTTAATTGCCTTTATCCCCTACTCTAATCCTTTATCCCCTAATCTTTATTTCCTTATCCCCTAATCTAATTTCCTTTATCCCCTAATCGTTTTAATTCCTTTTATCCCCTAAATCTTTAACCTTTCCTTTATCCCCTAAATCTTTAATCTTTATCCCTAATCTTTAATTTCTTTATCCCCAATCTTTAATCTTTAGCCCCTAATCTTTAGATTTTCTTTATCGCCCTAATCTTTAATCCTTTATCACATCTTTAATTTCCTTATCCCATAATCTTTTATTTATTTGGACTCCTCAATCCCACTGATTTTGCTTGGATCCGCTAATCCCCTAATCTTTAGTTTACTTTGTCTCCTAATCCCCTATCTTTAATTTTGCCTTTATCCCCTTAATCTTTAATTTTGTACTTTGTCGTCCTAATCCGCCTAATCTTGAATTTCCTTATCCTAATCTTTTTATTCCTTATCTAATCGCCCTAATCTTTAGTTGCCCTTATCCCCTAATCCTCTAATCTGTATTTCCCTTATACCCCTAATCCCTAATCTTTAGTTTTTTCCCTTATCTATCCTCTAATCTTTAATTCCCTGTCTCCTAATCCTCCTAATTCTTAATTTCCTTTATCCCCTATCTCTAATCTTTAATGTGCTTTATCAATCCCCTAATCTTTAATTTCATGTATCCCATAATGCCCTATCTTTAATTTACTTTATCCCATAGTCTGTGTTGTCTTCACTAATCCCTAATTTTTTATCTTTGGTCCCTACTCCCTAATCTTTAGTTTCCTTTGTCTCCTAATCCCCTAATCTTTAATTTCCTTTATCCCATAATCTTTTGTTTTCTTTGTATCCTAATCCCCTAAACTTTTAATTTTCTTTGTATCCTAATCCCTTAAACTTTAATTTTATTTGTCTCCTAATCCCCTAAACATTTATTTTCTTTGTCTCCAAATCCCCTAATCTTTAATTTCCTTTATCCCCTAATCCCCTAATCTTTAATTTCCTTTATCCCATAATCTTTTATTTTATTTGTCTCCTAATTCCCTAATTTTTTTTATTTTCTTGGTCCCTAATCCCCTAATCTTTAGTTTCCTTTGTCTCCTAATCCCCTAATCTTTAATTTCCTTTATCCCATAATCCCCTAATCTTTAATTTTCTTTCTCTTCTAAATATCCTGCTCTTTTTCTGTGACTGTTAATCCTCTGATATTTTCTTTGTCTCCTTATCCTCTAACCTTTGTCTTTGTCCCCCTAATCCCCTAATATTTTTTTTTGACGACCTAAACATTCAGACAAGGAAAATAGTGTTTTTACTACGATAACAGCCCTTATCGACGTATATAAGAACATTTAGACGAGACAATTAGATAGAAAAAACGAATAAAAACATAAAAATCAACTATGTTCACCAACTATGTTTAAACTGGTTTAATTTTAGCTTTTTTTCTGTTGTTTAGAAACTAGACTCGTGGCTTCCTCGTTCTAATTTTCGACATTTATTTATTGAGGAAGGCATGACTTGGGAATCCGTTGACCTGTTTCTTTCACAACCATTAATTCTAATATAACGCCTTCTTTTTTAAATACACATTTTAATACACTATGGTTTATTATTCAGAATCTTTAAATTATTGTTCTTAAAAAGGGTTAAACGTTAAATCAACATGGGAAGGGGGGGGGTCGAAAAGTAAAAATTAATGGCCTTTTTCCCGAGGGCTACTTTCCTCTCCGGAAAAAGTTTTTCGCGCCTAAGAAAGTTTACTTGTCACTAATCGCTTTTCTTGAGAAAGAAGCGAAAAGACAACGTTTAGGTTTATTTAATTTATAATCGGACTTCAATTTTGTCCAAAGTAAAAGGAAATTTTCACTTTTTCAACGTTTTTATCTAGTATTAATGGGCCCTAATTATTTTATTGGACCTTTTCAGTCTTTTATTCATCGGTGAATTTATTCTTTTGTTGGAAAAAAAAATTGAGGATTGTGAAACTTGGGCAACTTGTTTTTTTATTTATTCCTCCGACCACACAACGGTCGCACACAATCCTTTTCCAGAGATTTCGCAACCGTTCACCCTTCTTGTGTAACCCTATGAAATCCTAGAGGCATCCAAAAGTTAAAAAATGAGAAAAGAAGGGGTAAATGGACATAAATGAGGTGAAAAGAAAAGGAAAAGGGGTTTTCTAATTGCGAAGGGATTTTTGAAAACGGGCAAACCTGATTTTCCCTCTCAGTTGGCAAACCTGACTCGGCTTAAATTAAACTCAATTGGACCTCTTGATTGCCAATTTAACGTGGAATTGTCCCAAATTTGCCTAAATAGCACAAAACCTAGAAAAATGAAGTCAACGCACTTTTAATTTTTTTGTTTTTTTCCAAGCAATTTTCTTCGCCAAACCTTCTCTTTTATTAAACTCGAACCTTTTTTATTAGTCCTCTTGTTTAAAACATTTTTATTAGGTTACGTTTTACGATTTTGTTTTATTCAGGAGTTTTTCTTTATTGACAAGTGACCGCTGCCACCCAAATCGAACTTCTCTGGTGGATACAACCAGCCAAAAGCTTCATTCGTGTCTATCTAAAAAACATGAAAATTTGGCGGTAAACTTGAAAAACTGATTTTTTTTTGTCCGAGCAACTTGAATATCCCAGAATTTTTATTTATTTTTAGACATCAAGGTTTTTCTCTCTAAAAACCACCTTGAAATGTGCATTAATTTATTTGAAAAAAATAAAATTGATGATTTACTACTTTCATCCTACAACTCTGACCTTAGATTTTACCAACTTTCAAAAGGTGACGATTTGTCTGCACCAGACAATTTTTTATCTTATCAGAACAAAATTAGGTCAACAAAAGATTTTAATTCCGTGAAAACAAATTTTCCGTAAAATACATAGGTAAGTTATATATTTTGACGCCAAAGTATGAAATTTCCCCTTTTTTTTCACCAAAATAAAAATGCCTCATTACAGCTCTCTGCTACCTAATGAAATTTGAAAAATAAAATAATTTATTTTGTGACAGCTGTTTACCAGGTAAACAACTCTCTGAGCCAAAACCCGTTTTTCTATTTTTAAAAAATCCGATTCCAGTTGACCAACAAAATAAAAAGTTTGTCGCTTTTGAATTTCGTCTGGACCTTTTTTTCGTAGCCGTTAAAATTTCGAGGACAGAATCATAAAGATGTCGATTACATGGACCTTTTATTATCGTTTCTCTTCTAAAAATAGCTCCCCCGAAAAAATATTTAAAGAAAACTTTATTTATCGAGTATTTTAGAACAATATAAAGACGAAAATGTCATCTAGGAATAGAAAAAAAGGCAACCTTGACCCATTTTTGTGTTAATTTAAACATAAGAGGCTTAATAAAGGATTTCGTAACTTAAAATACGAATTTTTTTTCGTTTTTTCAACGATTATAAACCCCTTATCGTATTTGATTTCCATTATCAATTTTATTTTTATCCATATAAAAATACGTCTCAAGGATTTGAGGACTGATTTTCACAAGGACTACTTCTTCTTGCATATTTTTTTAACGTCTAAATTGACTTGTTTTTCTCTTTTTTTATAAATAAAATCTGCACAGGTGCCTGTAATATGTTTCTGCGTGTTGTTAATGGAAGATTAAATCCATATTTGGCCTGAAGACGTTAATTTCTGGAGGATAAACGTAAAGAGGAAGTCGAAAAATAATAGGGGACGAGGAGAAGAACTAAAGGTAGAGGATTGAAAGATTAGGCTCTTAAGGTGGATGATGAATAGGTAAACTAAGCAATGCATGATTGTTGAGTTGAAAATTCAAGATTTTTAAACTGTAAATCCATGATTGTTACCGTCAAAATGCATGATGAGTAGGTAAATAAAGAATGCATGATTGTTGTATTAAATGCCATGATTTTTGAATTGTAAATCCATGATTGTTACCGTCAAAATGCATGATGAGTAGGTAAATAAAGAATGCATGATTGTTGTATTAAATGCCATGATTTTTGAATTGTAAATCCATGATTGTTTCCGTCGAAATGCATGATGAATAGGTAAACTAAGCAATGAATGATTGTTGAGTTGAAAATTCAAGATTTTTAAATTGTAAATCCAGTAGAGGTAACTAAAGAATGCATGATTGTTGTATTAAAATCCATGATTTTTCAAATTGGAAATGCATGATTGTTGCCGTCGAAATGCATGATGAATAGGTAAACTAAGCAATGCATGATTGTTGAGTTGAAAATTCAAGATTTTAAAATTGTAAATCCATGATTTTTACCGTCAAAATGCATGATGAGTAGGTAACGAAATAATGCATGATTTTTGTATTAAAATGCCATGATTTTTTAAATTGTAAATCCATGATTGTTACCGTCAAAATGCATGATGAATAGGTAAACTAAGCAATGCATGATTGTTGAGTTGAAAATTCAAGATTTTTTAAATTGGAAATCCATGATTGTTGCCGTCAAAATGCATGATGAGTAGGTAACTAAAAAATACACGATTGTTATTAAAAATCCATGATTTTTGAATTGGAAGTGCATGATTGTTGCCGTCGAAATGCATGATGAATAGGTAAACTAAGTAATGCATGATTGTTGAGTTGAAAATTCAAGATTTTTTAAATTGGAAATCCATGATTGTTGCCGTCAAAATGCATGATGAGTAGGTAACTAAAGAATGCATGATTGTTGTATTAAAAATCCATGATTTTTCAAATTGGAAATGCATGATTGTTGCCGTCGAAATGCATGATAAATAGGTAAACTAAGCAATGCATGATTGTTGAGTTGAAAATTTAAGATTTTTTAATTGGAAATCCATGATTGTTACCGTCAAAATGCATGATAAATAGGTAAACTAAGCAATGCATGATTGTTATTAAAAATCCATGACTTTTGAATTGGAAATCCATGATTGTTGCCGTCGAAATGCATGATAAATAGGTAAACTAAGCAATGCATGATTGTTGAGTTGAAAATTATAGATTTTTTAATTTGAAATCCATGATTGTTACCGTCAAAATGCATGATGAGTAGGTAAATAAAGAATACATGATTGTTATTAAAAATCCATGACTTTTGAATTGGAAATCCATGATTGTTGCCGTCGAAATGCATGATAAATAGGTAAACTAAGCAATGCATGATTGTTGTATTAAAAATCCATGATTTTTCAAATTGGAAATGCATGATTGTTGCCGTCAAAATGCATGATGGGCAGCGAACTAAAAAATGCATGATTGTTTGATTGAAAATTAATGATTGTTGCTCTAAAGATGGATTATGAGTAGATAACTAAACAATGCATGATTTTTGTATTAAAATTTAAAAATAAAAGTTAAATTGGAAGCCCATGATTGTTGCCGTCAAAATGCATGATGATTAACTAACTAAAGAGTTCATGATTGATTAGTGAAAAATCCATGATTACAGACCTACTTGTTATGCATTTTGACGGCAACAATCATGGATTTTCAATTCAACAATCATGCATTTTGACGGCAAAAATCATGGATTTTTAATTCAACAATCATGCATTTTGACGGCAACAATCATGCATTTTTAATACAACAATCATGCATTTTGACGGCAACAATCATGGATTTTTAATTCAACAATCATGCATTGTTTAGTTACCTACTCATCTTGACATCAACTATCATGGATTTTCAATTTAAACAATCATGCATACTTTTTTTTTGCTGCCCATCAATCATCATACATTTTGACGGAAACAATCATGGATTTTCAATTAATCAATCATGCATTCTTTAGTTAGCTAATCAATAATCATCATGCATTGACACGGCAACAATCATGCACTTTTTTATTTAACAATCATCATTAATTTTTCTTGTAACAATTATGCATTGTTTAGTTACCTTTTCATCATGCATTTTGACAGCAACAATCATGAATGTCCAATTTAAAAATCATGGGTTTTTAATGCAACAATCGTGCACTTTTTCATTTAACTACTCATCAATCAATTTTACGGCTACAATCAGGGATTTTCAATAAAACAATCATGCATTATTCTTTGCTACCCATCATGCATTTTGACGGAAAAAATCATGGATTTCCTATATAAAAATCATGGATTTTTAACGAACACTAAGCAATGCATGATTGTTGTATTAAATATCCATGATTTTTATAATGTAAATCCATGATTGTTACCGTCAAAATGCATGATGGCTATCTAACTAAGGAAAGCATGATTGTTTAATTGAAAATCGATTATGCGTTTAAATAAGGAACTAAACAATGCATGATTGTTGCAGTAAAATCCATGATTTTTAATTGGAAATCCATGATTGTTGCCGTGTAAATGCCTGATGATTAGCTAACTAAAGAGTGTATGATTGATTAATTGAAAATCCACGATTGTTGCCATAAAAATGCACGATGGGTAGTAAAAAAATGTATGATTGTTAATTAAAAATCCATGATTGTTGTTCTTAAGATGAATGATGAATAGTTAACTAAACAATCCACGATTGTTGCAGTAAAATCCTTGATTTTTGAATTGGAAATCCATGTTTTTTCCCGCCAAAATGCATGATGATTATGTAAACTAAGCAATGCATGATTGTTGCGTTGATAGTTCAAGATTTTTAAATCCGAAATCCATGATCGTTACCGTCAAAATGCATGATGGCTAGCTAACTAAAGAAAGCATGATTGTTTAATTGAAAATCCATGATTGTTGCTGTCAAAATGAATGATGAATAGGTATGTTAACAATGCATGATTGTTGCATTGAAAATTCAAGATTTATAAATTATAAATCCATGATTGCTGCCGTCAAAATGCATGATGACTTAAAAGATTTATTTAAGGGGGATCCGACATCAAAATTCTACCAAGTGTGCGAGAGAGAGGGAAGATGCCCAAAAGTAGTTTCCTCGTTTTGGGCACTAAAAATGGTCGGAAATTTTTTTTGAAAAGCGCGTTCTCATTCTTTTGGAAAACTACGTACTGTTTAGGGGGCAGTTTTTCAGGAAAAAATTTCTTCGGGAAAATATAAAATCTAATTTTCCCCCAAAACAGAAATTTTGAAAAAACAGGTAGTCATCTTGTAGGTTTTGACGAGCTGATTTCAAATATGCTAATATTAAGAAGATCGGATGAATAGATTCGTCGGTACGAGATTTTTAAGGATTAGATGGTGCGGGGAAGGGGAGTTTTATTTTGGGGAAGTAAAGATGACACATCACTCTCACTCCTTCAAGGTCATCGAACTTTTCAAACGGCTTAATTTTTTTCTCTCTATTGTGAGATTGTTAAGTAGATTTTTTTTTTCCATTTCATAATATTTAGTGAAAACCACAAAAGACTCATGATTTTTTTTTCAATATTCCCCAAAAATTTAGTTTTTCTTTTCTTTCTGAACATATTTTAAGGCTGTTTTTCACCGAAAACCTTAAAATCGACATTTTAAAAGCCAAATTATCGTCCAAAAACTTCAAAATCAACATTTGTAAAGCCCAATTTTCGTCCAAAAACCTCAAAATCAAAGTTTAAAGAGCCTTTTTTCGTACAAAATCTCAAAATCAAGGTTTTAAGAGCCCAATTTTCGACAAAAACCTCAATATCAATTTTTGTAATGCCCAATTTTTGTCCAAAATCCTCAAAATCAAAGTTTTAAGAGCCATATTTTCGTCAAAAAACTCAAAATCAACAATTGCAAATTCGCGTGTAGATTTCAGAAAATTTTATAAAAACAAAACTAAAGATTATTAAGTTTGCTACAAATTTGATCTACTAAGATTTTTTGTAGGACCAAACGTTTCTGATCCACGAGGCGACAAAAACCCTGGATTTTCGATTTTTACCGATGAAAAAGTCAGATTTTAGAAAAGTCAGTCTGCAAAGGATAAAAATTTAAAATTACAGAATGATAACATTGTAGAAAATAAAGCAGGCAAATGGTTTCTTGAAATAAAAACCGGTTTGAAGAATCCTGACCTTGACAAAGGGAAAATTTATCTTTTCTCCCCGCCCCCCTCATTGAACTCCCCGGAACCCCGCAGCATCTACGCCTTAAAAATCTCGTACCGACGAATCTATCCATCCGATCGTCTTAATATTAGCATATTTGGAATCAGCTCGTCAAAACCTACAAGATGACTACCTGTTTTTTTAAAAATAAAGTTTTGGTGGAAAATTGCATTTCCTATTTTTCCGAGGAAAAATTTTCCGGGAAAACCGCTTTCTAAACAGTGCGTAGTTTTCCGAAAGAATGAGAACGCTCTTTTCAAAAAAATTTTCCGACCATTTTTAGTGCCCAAAACGAGGAAACTAATTTTGGGGGTGATAGTGCTGCGATCTCTTGAATGAGAAACAAACCATTCAATCCCCCTTAATCAATGACAAAAAGAGCTATTAAATGAGACCTTTTTTTTTAAACTATGGAGAGGTAACGATCGACAAATAAAATTTTTCTCATTTTCTGACATTGGAGGTGGCCTGGATTTTCGAGGCAAACAATGATTGTTTTTTCTATGGTTCTAAAAAAGCCCCGAAAGTATAAACACGATATAAAAAGACTTTTCTTTATTCGATGGTGTAGGGTAGACGAGAAAATTCACCCTTATCGACGTAATATTGAGACAAACAGAGACGTAACTTATATTCTTTACTTTCCCTCCCTAATTTACGACCTTTTCATAAAATGGAAGTCCGGAAAGTAAATATTTTAATTTGATTAAAAAGCTTCTTTGGTGTAATTCAAACTAAGAAGGGTAAAGGGGGTTTCATTAAAGGAGAAACTGGTTTAATTTGTTCCCTAAGGAGATATGTAGAAGGCGAGGGGGTAAATAAATTCAGGCGTGAAGCGACATCGTTAATTATCTCTAATGGATTGCGACAATTGTAGAACCCAAGGAGAACAACAGGATAAAAGCCTACCCTTACTTCCAAAAAAATAATTCGTTTCAATGTATAAGCGGCGATAAGGGCCATAATCATTACAAAAACAATCTTTTCCTTGTCTAAATGTTCACTTTTACGTCGATAAGGGTCCTGATCATCATAAAAACACTCTTTTCCTTGTCTAAATGTTCTTTTTTACGTCGATAAGGGTCCTGATCATCGTAAAAACACTCTTTTCCTTGTCTAAATGTTCTATTGTACGTCGATAAGGGTCCTGATTATTATAAAATCACTCTTTTCCTTGTCTAAAGATTCTTTTCTACGTCGAAAAGGGTCCTGATTATTATAAAAAACACTCTTTTCCTTGTCTAAATGTTCTATTGTCGTCGATAAGGGTCCTGATTATTATAAAAACACTCTTTTACTTGTCTAAATATTGTACGTCGATAAGGGTCCTGATTATTATAAAAACACTCTTTTCCTTGTCTAAAGATTCTTTTTTACGTCGATAAGGGTCCTGATCATCGTAAAAACACTCTTTTCCTTGTCTAAATGTTCTATTGTACGTCGATAAGGGTCCTGATTATTATAAAAACACTCTTTTCCTTGTCTAAAGATTCACTTTTATGTCGATAAGGGTTCTGATTATTATAAAAGCACTCTTTTAATTGTCTGAACGTTCTTTTAAACGTCGATGAGGGTCCTGATTATTATAAAAACACTCTTTTCCTTGTCTAAAGATTCTTTTTACGTCGATAAGGGTCCTGATTATTATAAAAAACACTCTTTTCCTTGTCTAAATGTTCTATTGTACGTCGATAAGGGTCCTGATTATTATAAAAACACTCTTTTCCTTGTCTAAAGATTCTTTTTTACGTCGATAAGGGTCCTGATTATTATAAAAACACTCTTTTCCTTGTCTAAAGATTCACTTTTATGTCGATAAGGGTTCTGATTATTATAAAAGCACTCTTTTAATTGTCTGAACGTTCTTTTAAACGTCGATAAGGGTCCTGATTATTATAAAAACACTCTTTTCCTTGTCTAAAGATTCTTTTTTACGTCGATAAGGGTCCTGATGATCATAAAAACACTCTTTTCCATGTCTAAATCTTCTTTTTTTACGTCAATAAGGCTCCTGATCATCATAAAAACACTATTTTCCTTGTCTAAAGATTCTTTTCTACGTCGATAAGGGTCCTGATTATTATAAAAACACTCTTTCTTCTAAAGATCTTTTCACTCGATAAGGGTCTGATCATGTAAAAACACTCTTCCTTGTCTAAATGATCTATTGTCGCGATAAGGGTCCTGATATTATAAAAACAGTCTTTTCCTTGCTAAAGATCTTTTTTACGTCGATAAGATCCTGATATCAAAAAACATCTTTCCATTCTAAATCTTCTTGTGTCTCAAAAGACACTCTCTGTCTAAAGATTCTTTCTACGTCGATAAGGGTTCTGATTATTATAAAAACACTCTTTTCCTTGTCTAAAGATTCTTTTTTACGTCGATAAGGGTCCTGATCATCGTAAAAACACTCTTTTCCTTGTCTAAATGATCTATTGTACGTCGATAAGGGTCCTGATTATTATAAAAACACTCTTTTCCTTGTCTAAAGATTCTTTTCTACGTCGATAAGGGTCCTGATTATTATAAAAACACTCTTTTCCTTGTCTAAAGATTCTTTTTTACGTCGATAAGGGTCCTGATCATCGTAAAAACACTCTTTTCCTTGTCTAAATGTTCTTTTTAACGTCGAAAAGGGTCCTGATCATCATACAAACCCTATTTTTCTTGTCTAAAGATTCTTTTCTACGTCGATAAGGGTCCTGATTATTATAAAAACACTCTTTTCCTTGTCTAAACCTTCTTATCAACGTTGATAAGGAAAATCATAAAGTTTTCTTTTTTTGATTCGTCTCAAAAAGTGGTTTGAGATTGTTTTTATGGTCAAAAACATGAATCTGAGGAGGTTTTTCGATTTAAAAACATCCCAGGGTCAAATCCGCGGTTTTTCCGATTATAGCTTTCTCCTCGAGGATTCGTTAAAGAAAAAAAAAACTCGGATGTTTACTTTATATCTACATAGTGGAAGTAAATTGCATTTAATTAAAGCGATCGTATGATGGCGAGGCTAAAGACAGCGTTTGACCTTTCGAGTCAGGAAAACCGGTTTGTGACGACTCGGGGGGGAAAAGAAAAAATTGTTTATCTATTAAAGAAACTCAATATTTCGCTCGTCTCGAGCCATAAATTCGTGAATAATTCACGAAAACAACAATGAAAAAAACAAAAAAACAAAAAACAACACAACATTTCGAGACAACAATTATTGTTGTTCTTTTCCATTATTATTCTCATCACAGCCTGCAGTTTTTGACGCAACGTAGCCTTGGAGAGATAAACGAGGCCTATTGTTTGAAAAAAATAAATATCGAAAAATGAGGAAGCTTTCCGAATTCAATAATTGAGGTCAAATCTAGTACATAAAGCTGGTTTTGAGTTGCTCCAAAATGTGGTTTTAGACTGTTTTTAGGGTGAGAAACACGAATCTGAGGTCGGTTTTTCGATATAAAAACATTTTTTGCGATCACTTCCAAGGGGGGACCCTTTCCCTTCTTTTTGACCCAAAATTTTTTATTTTTTGAATTGATCCAATATGTGGTTTTAGACTGTTTTTAGGGTGGGAAAAGCGAATCTGAGGTCGGTTTTTGATATAACAATATTTTTTCGACCACTTCCAAGGGGGACCCTTTCCTTCTTTTGACCAAATTTTTTATTTTTTGAATCGACCTAAAATGTGGTTTTAGGACTGTTTTTAGGGTGAGAAACACGAATCTGAGGTCGGTTTTGATATAAAAATATTTTTTTCGACCATTCCGAGAAGGGGACCCGTTTCCCTTCTTTTGGACCCAAAATTTTTATTTTTTGAATTGACCCAATATGTGGTTTAGACTGATTTTAGGGTGAGAAACGCGAATCTGAGGTCAGTTTTTCGATATAAAAACATTTTTTTCGATCACTTCCAAGACACCTTTCCTTCTTTTGACCAAAATTTTTTATTTTATTGAATTGACCCAAAATGTGTTTTTAGACTGTTTTCTGTAAGAGCGAGAAAAAACCGAATCGGAGTGTCGGTTTTTCGATATAAAACATTTTTTCGACCACTTACAAGGGGGGACCTTTCCCTCTTTTTGAACAAAATTTTTTTTTATTTTTTGAATTGACCAAAAATGTGTTTTAATATTTTTTAGAGCGAGAGACACGAATCTGAGGTCGGTTTTTCAAATAAAAACATTTTTTTTGACCACTCCAAGGAGTGAACCCTTTTTCTACATTTTTTTTTACACAGAACCTTCTGATCTTTTGAGACCTTCAAAATGGTCAGGTGTTCTGTTGGTGGTGTCTTTTTGGGGTTTGTTGGTTTGTGTTTTTTGTTGTAACTTGTACAAGGAGGGTTTTTGTTTTTTATTATAGAGGCGAGAAAGAACAACATCAGGAAGTTGGTGACCCCGCAAAAAATGCTCCTCATCTTAGTAGACCACTTGACCGCTTTAGCCATGACGAGTCCGCACATCTTCCTCCCATTTTTTGACCCCCCCCCCCCATTCCACCCATTATAAGACGCCTTTCATAGTCAAATTTTGACGAATTCCCTGAATAATTTTGAAGATTAACAATGTTATTTGCGTTTTTTAAGTTTGTTAAAAAAAATTCTTAACTGTTTATGTGATTTTTGAAGAAAAAACGTTTTGTTTTGTTCTTTTTCTAAACCCAAAATTGGTTTTTTGTTTTTCGATAGCGGCCACGATTTTAGACTGATTTTTGCCCCCTTCTAGGAAGATAATCCCACTTTGTTTAATATCACGAGTTTTCTATTAAAAAAAAAAATGATAAAATAAAATAATAAATAAATAAAGAAGTTGGACTTTGACTCACTCGGACCGCTGTGATGGAGCCCACAGCTTCTTTCCTTATTTTTGATTTGGCCCAATGTGGTTATAGACTGTTTTTAGGGTGAGAAACACGAATCTAGAGGTCGGGTTTCTATATAAAACCAGTTTTTCGACCACCTTCCAAGGGGGGGGGGGGGCTTTACCTTCTGTGAACCAAATTTTTGTAGTTTTTCGTGATATTGCGCACCACAAGGTGGTTTTCAGACTCGTTTTTGGCACGGTACTGCAGAAACACGTGAAATCTGAGGTCGGTTTTCCGATATTAAAACCATTTTTTTCCGACCCCCCCCCCCCCCCCCTCCCTGTTTGACTGAACCATGTTTGACCGTCCTTAGATTCTTCTCTGTAGATTTTTGTATTTTTTTGCCAAAAGAACCGATTTTGAAGCCATTTTGAATATTAACCTGATCATAGCAGACACAAAAAAAGTCATGAAATACTCGGGTGGAGCATTAATATTCACATTAGAAGTACCAACAAATAGCAATCTACATGTCCCACGCAGACCGCTGCGAATTAAATGAATTAACTCTTATCCCTCGGAGGATGATTCGGTGATATGCCATCTTTTCAAACACCACACCTTCTGGCTGTATTTATTGCACAAAAACCACCACACAAAACACACCCCCCCCCCCCCCCCCCCCCCCCCAACCACACACACTCACAAACCCCTTTACACCACATCCCCAGCCAAGAAGCTTTCTATTTTGATCACATAATCCTTACCCCGACCAGCGAACAACCAGCCTTTAAAGGAACGCCCAGGTGTGCACGACGAAAAGGTTTTTTGAAATTAAAAGGGTACCACAGCGACCTCAGGTCGGACCATCCCTCACATTGCAGAAAAAACAGAGAAACAAAGGTCTCCACATACATGAGAAAACTTATGCCAGTCCGTATCTTACCACTTATGCTATTTTTAAACAGTAATCCCATCACTCATTATCTTTAATCAGCATTACATTGGGCCCGGCATGCACGTAAATTTGAATAAAATACCCCTCCTCCTACGAAATCCTTATTATTTATCATCTGGTTCACATCCATTCCCTACACAACCCCAAAACACACCCATTTTAGTGTGACCATAAGGTGTTCCAAGACTATATGAGAAATTCAGCTTTATCATCCCGCACAATAGAAAAAGTAAAGAGAAGAGTTGCACTGTAGGGAAAAATTGAATAGAAAAAACTTAGTTTTGGAAAACCCACCCGCTAGATGTGAAGTTGGATAGTTTAGAATTTTTAACTTATTTGGGTGTTTTGTATGAAAAAAAAAATGTCGTACTCGCCCGTATAATTTATATTCGGAGGAGTACGATGGCCTGAATTATCCGCAAGGTCTTCCCTACGATGCGTGTTTCCGGCATAGTAAATATAAGTTTTTTTTTTTTTTTTCTTTTTTTTTTTTTTTTTTTTCTTATGTCTTTTATTTTCTCTTTTTTAATTCTGAGTATCAAAATTTTGTAGTCTATGGTGTTTTTATCTTTTTAATGCATTTTATTTTTTCTTAAATTCGCTTTTCTGGCGAAGATTAGAAGTAAATACGCCCCAGAAAAAAATTTTTAATTATTTTTTTTTTTAATTTAATCAATTTTTGAGACAAACATGTTCCCGAGGAGTAGTAGCCCGATACGGGCGTCTGACCGATCACTATACGTACGACGGATGGTGTTCTACAAAGGAACAAGCCTAAACGATGTATTATCAACCCCCCCCCCCCACCTATGACCTTCCCCCCCCCTCCTTTTTTTAGCGCCCCCGCATCTTCTGATCTTTCCGTTTTTCCTTGCCACCCCCCCCCCCCCATCCCCCCCCCCAGTATAAAAACTTAAAAAGTTCCCCTCCACTTCTTTTGAGTAAATATTTGCACGAAATCGAGGAGTTATTTGCAAAAATGATGACATGAAATACCTGAGATAATTCGGCTACCGAAAAATTTCATAGGTAGAGACGAGGTAAGATAAATCGAGAGAGGGGGAAAAAAAGCCTTCAAATTCGTGTTTTCCTTTTTTTTGAAACCCAAAAGCATCTTAATACTACTTTTGGGCCATATAATAACAAATGAAAATTTTGGGATTGTCAATCAAAAAGTAGGGAAAGGGTCCCCCACTTGGAAAGTCGGTGGAAAAAAAATGTTTTATATCGAAACAACCGCCGACCTCAGATTCGTCTTTCTCGCCCTAAAAGACAGTCTATACTACACCACATTGTGGGTCATTCAAAAAAATATTTTGGTCAAAAAGAAGGGAAAGGTCACCCCTTGTGGAAGTGCGTGTCACGAGAAAAAAATGGTTTATATTACGAAAAACCGACCTCCGAGCTTCGTGTTTCTCGCCCTAATAAAAAACACAGTCTAAAACCACATATGTGCGGCCAATTCAAAAACTATATTTTTCGTTAATTTGGGGTGTTATCGGTCAATAAAAGAAGCATGGGAGAAAGGGTTTGGTCACCCCTTGGAAGGGTAAAAAAAATGTTTATATATCGAAAACCGACCTCTATGATTCGTGTTTCTCACCTCAAAAACAGTCTGGGTCTGAAAACCACATTTGGGCGAAAAAATATCACAAAAATAGTCGTTTCCTGTGGAGTAATAAGGAAGACGAGGAGAAGACCTTAGGAAAAGAGACGATCCAGAAAGTCCTCTGATCCCGTTAACTCTTAACTTGATCTCGCCTCAATAGTTCACCCACTGCCCCCTTTCAGTCTTGTGCTCCGTTCGTTCAAAAACCGACGATTTTCACTCTCACAAAAACTCAACAACGTCAGAAATTTCCTTTTTTATGAAATCTGAAAAAGGGTGCCCTCAGGGATCGCTTCTATGGATCTATACTAAGTCGTCACTATTAATTTTTTTCCCAAATAAACTGTACCAGCTAAGCCTGTCTGACCCACAAAATCGTGTCTGAAGAAAAGACAAAATTCATATTTATGCCTTGATCGTGCAGTCGTGACATTTCAATTTCTTTTATTTTTCTCTCGAATCATTCATGTTTACACACTGAGGTTTTTCGCATGGGTCCTGGAGAAAATCGACGAGAAAATGGAAATTGAGAGGCGCCACGTCTTTGTCTCTACGAAGTCGTGCTACTACAACCGATAGAAATCGAATCAGGCAACGATACGATGTTATTGTAAATAACAATGAAAGGACAAGGCGAGGGAAGTACCTAATTCCCTCCCTAATTACCTTAGCAGCACGTAGCGCACGTTTAAATTTGTACCTCGATTCCAATTCTTTTCTAACAATAAAAAACTAATCATCAGCATCCTTCATCTCACTGAATCACAGCGATTCAAAAAAATAAATAAAGCAAGTCGGACCTAATAATGCGAACCCTGAGGATTTCCATAGTTATAAATACTGATCAAATTTTTTTGGGGCCAAATAAATTTGGTTTTAGACTGGTTTTAGGAACTTGTAAATACATTTTAGCAACCAAACCCACGGTGAGAACGTCGAATTCGAGGATCGGTTTCAGATTTAGATGTAAAAATCGACGTCACAAAGGGGGGACACCTCTACTTTTTGATCCAAAATTTTCATTTTTGATTAGGGCCCCAAAAATGTGGTTTTAGACTCATTTTGAGAGTGATACAACACGCATCTGAGGTTGGTTTTTAGATTCTTTACAATTTGTTTTTCTTTATCCTCACAGCGGGGAACTCCTTCTCTACTTTTTGTCATGACCCAACATTTTCATTTTGAACTGGCCCCAAAATGCTGGTTTTAGACTGTCTTTAGGGTGAGAAAACGCCGATCTCGAGGATGGTTTTCAGATTAAAAAATTTTTTTTCGACGTCACCAAAGGGGATGACCCTTTTCTCCTTTTCGTACCCAAAAATATTTCATTTTTTGATTAGGTCCCAAAATGATGGTTCTTTAGACTATTTTGTAGGGGTGATAAACACGAATCCTGGGTTGGTGTTTTTAGATTTTTAAATTTTTGTTTTTTACACCTACACAATGGTGGAATCCTTCTCTACTTTTTTGACAACTATTTTATTTTTTTGAACTGGCCCAAAATGTGGTTTTAGACTGTTTTTAGGGTGAGAGGTAAACACTATTCGAAGGTCGGTTTGCGATATAAAAACATTTTTTTCGATCACTTCCAAGGCGGTGAGGGGGGTACATCTCAACGTTTTTGGCCTTAAAATCCCGTTTTTAAAACTATTTTTAGTGTAAGTAAACGCGAAATCTGAAGACAATTTTAGAATAAACAAGATTTATTTTGCGAAAAAAAAAATAACATAAAGAACTGGAACTGTAATGTATCCCCTGAGAACCCAAAAAAAAAACAACAAACGACTCGCTTTTTAAAAGAAATAAAAAGAAATGAATTTATTCTCTCTAGTTCCAAAGCAACGTGGCCAAGGTTGTTTATCTCGTTTCAAACAAGGGTATAAACACTCTTTACCCGATTGTTTACCAAGAACGAAGCCGAGAAATCTTTTTCTCGGCCAGTTTTCCGCATACGTCAGCATGCAAAAATAGTACAAAACAGATAGGACACAATTTTGGCACGACGATCTTTTTCAATATTATGTGTGCACTCATGGCGAACTTTTCACGGTTGTGCCTCAAAAGAGCCCATTAAGCAAACATTCAAATATAAAAATAAAATAGAAAATACAACATATATTTCATACTCTGTAATTTCATGGAAAAGCGTAGAGCCCGCATAATCACAGTCTAATGTCAGTGACGGATTGAGTTTTTGTGTGTGTTTTATAACCTACTGTTAATGGGTCGAACAGAAATCGAAAAAACGCAACCTCACTATTCAGAGGTTGCCTCACCCCATAAAAACAGTCAAAAACCAATCATTTTGGGACCAGAGTCACATGATAAATTTTGAGGCTCAAAAAAGTCGCGAAAAAGTGTCTTTAGTCTTCACCACACACATTATACAACGACCGTCTTTGATAATTCGTAAGTTCCTCACCCATGAAAACGTCACAAACCACAATTTTGGGCACAATTAAAAATTATCGACTATTTTGCTTTGCAAAACAAAGTGGAAAACTGGGATTTTGGTGAGATAGGAGAGTTCGTGTTTGTGCCACCCTGTACAGAACAGTCCGACGACCTATTTTTGGACAAACTGACGGTCAAAAAGTGATTATAAAGTGATTTTAAGGAAAATAGTTCGCCAATTTAAATCAGAACCATATAGGTCGCACAAGCTGCGTAGTTTGCCATATTCAATTATATGAAAGATCGTCCCGAACGTTCCTAAGCATAACACATCATCCTCATAAACAAAAAAGTTAATTTTTTTAATTACCATTTATTCTATTTAATTATTTAATTTTTTTTTTTTTTTTTTTTTTTTTTTTTTTTTTTTTGTTTTTTTAATTTTCACTTTTTTTGTTTTTTTTTTTTTTTTTTTTGTGGAGTAACCACTACTTGTGTGCACCGTGTGATTTCTTTTTAGCGTTCCCACTTCCTAGGAAAAAGTAAACAGAACCGAATAACACGCTGACTTCCACCCCTCAAAAGAAGTCACCCACCCAATTTAAGCCTGTGACTTTAAAAAAACCCACGCCCCTCCCCGGACTTTGTAACTTTTAATGGTTGATGCCGCCACACAATCCTTGGAATCGATCTCGCATTCCCGAAAAGGAGCCTTTCCAGCTTCTTCCATCCGAGAAGTACCCTTTGTTTTGAAAGGACCCACCATTTTTTCACGCCCTTTTTTTAACCTAATTTTTTTCTCCCACCTTCTCTCACTTACCCCCTATTCTCAGCTCGCTAATGAGTTTTTTATTTGTCTTTATAGTTTAACGTTCAAGCTGGACCGTAGTCTTAGTCTCAAGTTGATTTTTTTTTTTTACGCTTCTTGTGTCAGCGCTAATGATTCCCCTCTTCATTTGTTTAAGGAAGAGGGAACAAATAGTCACAACATTTGACTTCTATCCTGACTACAGTTAGAACAATGCCAAAATAATACACAATGGCCAAGAATGCGGTTTGATCCAGACCTCCTGGACCCTAAAAAAGCCCGCTCACCAAAAAGGGAGCCAACGTTAAATTGAACAGAAGTTTCAAAAAAAGAACCAAAATTTCGGGATCAAAAGTACTACAATTTGCTAAATAGGTAGCCCCAACTTTGCACCTTTCAAAAAATAGACATCTCTAAACCCAAAAATCGACCTAATTAATTGCTTCATGTTCTCTTCACCCTATCCAAAACCGTCACAAGAAACAAAACATGTTTGTAAAGAGCGATTAAATATTCCAAAATTTTTGGGCATAATAGTTGTAAAGGGTCCAA